>NW_010581584.1:0-47839 GCF_000705375.1 Tinamus guttatus
AAAAAAAAAAAAAAAGCTTGTTTTCTTTAACAACTTTTACAGCTCTGTCCCTGCTCTCTTTTAATGGTTCTAATGCTGGTTATGGATGAGTAACATTTGCTGAGATGCTACCTCAACAATCAGCCTCTGCTCTAAAGCAGGTCATTCCCCACTGTCATTCCACTTTGGGGGCTGCATTCACAAGTCAGGATCCAGCTGGTAGGCCAGATTTGTCAGACTCTTCTTTCAGTTACTATTCAGCAAAACCTTTTTCCCCTGAGATTCATCATATAAAATGTAGTCCCATTCAAAGAAGTGGTTAGCTTAAAAGAAAAGGAATTTTTAAATGAAAGAAACTTTCTTAATCCACAGAATGGGAACAGTTGTCATGACCCTGTTGTAAGCTTCTGTCTGTGGTGGCAAAAGTTCCTATTCCCGTGCATGGAGCAACATAAACAAAGCTTAGACCTTGTCTATTATTAAAATTGTAGCTATGTTTTAAATCTGAATCTATTATTACTCTTAATACAAGTAACTTCACTTACACTTGAAAGCCTTTGTGTAATAGGTGCCCTTTAATCCCCATCTCAGCTGTATCAGTCTAATTTCCAACTGCTTACCAGCTGGAACCATCTTGGAATCTGAAACGCAGTGAGTTAATGGCACAGGCAAGAGACTTCTCCCTATCGCACAGATGAAATGCTAGTACCAGCAGTCCAAAGAATTCTGTAGACTACACAATAAATGTTTAGGGCACCAGTTGACAACTTCTGAAATTCCTCTGCACTTGGAGGCAGCAGTATCAGAAGCAGCATTGAGGTGTGGAGAAAAAATACTAGAAAAATTTATATTGGCCACTAACCAGGTTTTGTTCTTTCCACCTATCACTGTAAAATTCAGCACAAAACTGAAGCCAGCTTTTGTTTTTAGCCACTGCTTTTATTTGCTCATACTCTATGCTTTGGCTATGGCCTATATATGTATTCCTATGGGTAAGCAGGATCTACGAGGGCTCAACTTTAAAAGGTGCAAATCCATTGCTTTAGCATTCCCTCGAATACGCTAAGAAGCTTTCTGACATCTTTTCCTTTAGAAGTAAACTTGGCCAGGACGTGAGAAATAAAAGCAAAGCTACATAGGAAAAGAATAAAACCTTGTTTTAGGAAAGCTCTTCAGTAAAACACAGCAGATGAAGAAAAGTAGCTCAGTAAAACAGAAACTACTTACCCAAGTGTACCACAGAGGAAATATCTTAGGGCATGCATTTTCATAGCACAAAAAGACTTTTTTTTAAATAAGAAGATGCCATCAGAGAACAAACACGTGCGAGAGACGGGGGGCTTACCTGAGTCCAGCTGCCAGCAAACCACTCGAGCCTGCCGGCGCAGGGGCCGTTGCTGCAGGCCGTGGTGTCGGCGGGCCGGTTGTGGCCGCAGCCCTCCAGGGGCAGGCTGCTCACGTGGTTGGTCATGCAGACCACGGAGCGCGTCCGCACGCCGTCCCCGCACTCTGCCGAGCACTGCGGGCCAGAGCACAAACACACGGCCCTTAGTGCGTCCCGCAGCGCGCGCGAGGGAACGAGGAGGAGCAACAACCACGGGAAAGTCGTTGGATTTATGCAGAAGTCATTTCTTTTTACTTGCTACCCAGTTGTAGTAGATTCATACTTTTGAACTATTCATCTATCCTGTCTCTGGCACGCAACCCCTAGAGTGTGCAGGATAAATCCCAACAAGCATGAACCTTCCTGCTTTTACAGCTCAGTCATTAATCAACTTCACTGGGAAAGTCTCTGATATTCCACCATTCTGGGCAGCATCAAATTTGCCATAAAAAAAAAAACAAAACAGAGAAATGACTATGATATGATAGACACTTTTTCATTTCTTACTTCTTTCTTAACCTTCCTGTTCTTTTTTCTTTTTAAATGCATTTGACATTTCATGACTAGACTATTAAAATAAAGAAAAAACATGTGCAGCTTGCTGAAAGATACGTATATAATTGAATTTAAGTAATTACAAGCAATTACATTACATTACACATGCAAGGAAAACCACAAGTAAGACTGTGTTACATAGGAGAAAACATGCACTTGACTGACATTTAAGCTTTCATTTTAACCATCAGATGTCGTTAGTTAGGAGCAGCTGCGTATTGCTTCCAGAATGAACAGAACATCCCTTGTGATTGAACAGGTAGCTCTGGATTGGGAAAGATTCGAAGGACAGGTAATGACACAGGTGGGAAAAGACTTCACATGCGGTAGCTGAACGGAGAACCAACAGATGCTACGACAGCACCGCGGCTAAGCACAGCACCAACGCAGAGACACCCGCATCTTCGCAAGAGAGCAGTGACTGAACGCGCGGCTGCTGGGAACCTGCTCTTTATCCAGCCCCAGCGAGGAATACTGCTTGTACATAGCTTATTCCTGTATCTGAAAGTTGAAATTATGCCTCTGAGTAATCAAATGAACCTTATCTTTTTTTGTTGGCGCAGAATAAAATTTTCCAGTCACTTTATCTAACAGACTAATCTCCTCAGCATATTGTGTTTGATGGCCAAGGAGGCCTTTTCAAGTTGCTCTCCATTCAAGAAATTATCTTAAAAATACAAGGATCATGCAAATGTTGCTAAGTAGTGAACCTTTTCCCCTTCATATATATTAAAACATATGTTTGACCCCACTTCAAACTGCCTACTCCTAGATAAATGGGCTGTTTAAAAGAGCCCCACACATGGCTGCCTTTCAAACCCACTTGTGGGATTCCTGAAGGCCAGTGGTCATGCTGTGAGCAAGCCAGATAAGGGCAGAAGGGCGCCAGACCTAGATGAAAGGGCAGAAGGGCGCCAGGCCTAGCTGAAAGGGTGGAAGGACTGCTGACTAAGAGATAAGGAGATCTTGTGGAGAGTCAGATAAGGAGGCAAAGAGTTGAGACAAACAAGTAGAGGGGGACGGTCGTTAAATGTGAGGACACGTGGGCACTGTTAGTTAGCCTCTGTTAGTTAGCCTATCACACTGTATAGTTAGATGCATGGACGCGGGGTCTTGACCAATCATTGTAAAGAAGCGCTCGCATGTACGGGGAAATCTTGCATAGAATTTCGTTGACGCAAATAAGAGCTAACCTATCCTGAGCTCAAGCTTTGCAATATGCATGAACCTAATTAAGCTATGTATAAAAGTGCACACTGAGTGTTCAATAAACGAGTCTTGTCGATGACCATATGGTGTCGCAGTCTCCCTTTCTCCTACACCCACTGTACAGAACTAGGTTTTGTAGCTATTCATCATATCATATGCCAGGAACGTATGCTCAATTGCAACACTGCATAGGGAACTATCCTGCAAACACTTTTCTTATTTCTAAGTAATTTTCATTTGACAATCTAATTTGCTTTTATGCTTCACAAACCAAACAGAGCTGGGAAAAAGTTTAGTCTATAAAATCGCCCAGAAAATATCCACAATCTTGTGTTTAAAATGATTATGTATGAGCTACGCTTGCATATCGAATAACAAAGGAAATGCCATATGGGAAGGTAGAGGGCTGTCCCACCCCTCTGCTCTAAGATTGGAGCGCAGATTAACTACCCTCAGAGGATTTTCACAGCAAACTCAAACCTGCACGTTTCTGAGCTGAGAATGGTTTTTTAGCAGGGAGCGTTTGGCTCACGGACTCTCCCTCTCTGCTTTTACAGTTGACACACCCACCGTTTCCAGCTTGGCCATTAACTTGCTGCATTAATACGCTGCAGCCTACATAAGCTAATGTCGTACGACACGTTTAGTTACAAAATCTGAAAGGAACATTCACAAACCACGACTTCACTATTCTGGTCCTGTTATTAAAGATATTTTGTTTCACTTTTTTGTTTTAATTGGCTGAAATTCCTTCAGGAACGTTAGTCTGTGGAATACCCTCTCTCCTTTTAAGAAGTTTGCCATTTCTCCTCTTCCTGAGCTCCCTCCCTCAGCAGCTCAGTTCTGGAAGGTTTCCATCCCCATTAACAAAACATCCAGGCCTCTGATAGTCTGCAAAGAAACAGCCCAGGAAAATGACGCATGTTCCCACAAACTTGAAAACCTGCAAGAGGAAACCTGAGTTTGTGTGTTTGAGATCAGCTGGAGAGGGAAAAAAGAGCTTCTGTAGGTTTTAGCCATTCTTCTACCCAATATATCCTTCAAAACCATCTTGGTTGTGTTTCAGTGAAAATCATGAAAGGAATTACATGTTTGCATATAAAGAATGCAAAACTCTTGCTCCCACATGGTTTCCACATAATAAAATAAGCAGGAGCAGTATCTTTTATCTTGGTTTCACTTCAAACTGAAAGCAAGCAAGCAAACAATGGAACTGAGAAATAGCAAAACAGTTCCACAAACTCCTGTATCTCCATGGTGGCCTCTGCCCACCACACTTCTCCCTTGCCCCCTCCCAGGATCCGAGTGATTTTATCAGAGATATCCAGATATAAGGAAAAGACAGTGAAAGAAGAATGGGAGCTACAGCACTTGCCAGTGGTTCTACACCTTTTGATTCGTCAGTAAACTCCATGTTCTTGTAGATGAGCTTTAGGATTGTGATGAATAAAGCATTAATTTTTATGGGGCACATTAGAATTCTTTCTTGAAAGCTGCTATAGAAGCATTACTGTTACTCCTTAATGAAGTGTGAGATCCAGAGAAGGCTTTTGGTTTGTTCCCTGATGTGCAACATGTCTTTTCTTTCTCCCCTAGATTTTACTTTAAACTCAGAATCTCATTAATGTGTAAACGGTTTTTGTATTTTGGCTTCTTTTGTAGGTATGCTCTCAATGTAAATGAGAAACAAATGAACAAATGACATGGCAAGGAGCAATAATCAAAAATGCAACAGGGGAATGCTCCAGTTAGTTGGAAGGAAACACTGGTGAGTTTTCCATTTCTCTAAATAAGGAGAAGCAGGTTTCCTGCTTCTAACCCACAGGAGAAGTTCACTTTTCAGCAATCACAGCTGCAAAAGACTCAGTCATGTGAAGTGTCTGCAGGCATCTCATCTGCTCCCACCCACCCAGTTTTGCCTCTAAGCTCAGTAGGGTTCACCAGCCTTACACATTGATCTCTGCTGATTAATAGATGCAGTTTGGTGGAACACTGTGCTTTTACTACAATATGATCTCTCAGGAGAATTACGAGAGACACGAAGCCATATTCAAACTCATGTGAAAAAATATAAAAGTTCGCCCAGATCGTCTACGGGCAAAGAGAGTTAAGAACACACAGTTTACAAAGCCTGTTATCTATCATTTATACAGAAGATAGAGCAGTAAAGTAAAAAGGCAGATAGATACAACATAAGGGAGTCTTGCTGCTGGAGACTTTAAGCTGCACTCTCTTGTTTCCACTGAAATGGGTAAACATTTCTGTTTCTCTCAAGATTGACCCAGGGGATGTGGAAATACTGGTGTTTAGATCTACCTCAAAGAAAAATAACACACCATCTTCAAAAATAAGGATTGTTTCTAAAGGATAAATCACTTCCTTTTACCAGGTACTCATTCCACTGTAAACAAAACACCATGCCTATGGTGGCAGCATAACAATGACTACAATTTAAACAATCCATAAATTTGCATATAAAAAAAAATCCTGTGCAACATATATACCATGAGCTCTGATACTTGGTTATCAAAATAACTCAAATCCAATAAACGTATTATTTTTGGGAACCTAGAAGCTTTTTTGTTGACCTGTTGACTTAAGATTAATTATATGGACCAAGAATCATCTATGCAGAAGTGGAATCCAAGAAGGTCAATGCCATGCGAGGAAACAGGTGGGCTATAGAACAAGTAATGTACATGTAAAATACATGTAATGGGAAAACAAGACAGGATAACATGGCAACAAGACAGCTAAGGGTTATTTGTAGAGAAAACACACACAGAACATCCTGAGAAGGAGGCAGAGCTACATACAATTCTGCACCTTTTCAGTGCATGCACACTGTATTGTAAAGGGATATTAAGAATATTTTAATTATAGTATCAGCTCACTCAAAATCACAGAAACTATTAATGGAAATTAAAGAAAATGAATTGATTTTCCATCAATTGAAACTATGCAAGGGTTTGTTAAATTTTCTTAGCTCCAAATCAGATTTCTTTTTCAATATTTTAACTATCATGAACCTTTGAAAATACAACACACTGTAATCACAGCAACACTGTGAATGGGTTTGAAAATGTGCTCTTCTATATCACAGTCATCAAGTCCTGAAATTTAACATCTAGTGGCAGTAAAGGCAATCATAATTTTAATTTTACTATATTGTTTTTCCCTAATGCTTTACTAATTATTCAAGTCTATACTGAAATGCCCCATGTAGCACATAGATTCACACATATAAGTTTGATATAACCCCTGCTGAAAGAGAAAGTTTCAGCCTAGCCAACCTCTAACAGGCTCTGGACACCTTTTGGTCACACGTGCACCAGTGGACATGAAGCATTTATTTGCAAAGGGGTTCAGAAAAGTACAGACTTTTCTTATGGCTGTAATCAAGTTTGATCAACACCACTTTAAAGCTCCAAAGTACTCAAAAATTATGATAAGTTCTTTTACCTCTTATTTCTAGACACAGGTGAAATGCCAAAATACAATGGGAAAGACTGTTCTGTGGCATTTCCACTGGGACTGGAGGTAGACATGTAATAAATCTCACAAAGAAGGTCTGTTCTTTTGAGATTTCCACCGTAGTGTTGCAGAGGTCTGAACAAGCCTTCTTTAAGCATTTGAACTTTTGGCTGCTTCTCTGAACCATTTGTGGGCTGCCCATCTATGCATATTGCTGAAATGTGGCTTGGCTTAAAGCATCTTCTAAAGATTTGTTTGTGGAACATAAACACACAGAAGCCCACGTCTCTAGGAAGGGCCACTTCCATTCTGTGACAGAATTCCTCACTTAAGTGTCTTTCAACAGAAACACATTTCCTACAAACAAAGATTTCTATCCCAGAAAACAGCCCTTGAAAGGCACAAGAAAAAAGCTAATAGTCAAAAGTTCATTTTGTAAAGCTACTGCCTACTCCTATATCTCACAGATTTCTTTGGGGAGCAGTGCTGGTCATCACCCCAGAACACCTTATTTAGGTATGTTAGGTATAAACTCAATCCTTTTAAGATCCAGTTGGAACATTCTAGCCTGAACCTGTCTTTATTTCTTTTTTTTCCCCGAATTAAGCAGTTCCTTCCATTCTCTGTGTGAATCAAATTCCAAAACCAATTCTGGCAGAAGTGCTGGTGAATTTGGCCAGATACAGTAGCAAGAATTTGGAAATAACTAATTTGTTCACTTAAATACACTGGAAAGATAACCAAATCCATTCTTTACTTTCTGACCTTAAAGAGTTTGTGGTAAGAAAAAGCACCAACATTGTCCACATCATCTGCTCCAGTTTTAGGTCTCATGAAACATATATAAATAAGCACAATAATATTCTGTAGTCATAACATTTGCATGCAGAAATTAATATAAAAAATCCCCAGCTACAAAGCTGTACTTTTAGTTCTGCAGAAAACAAAATATTGATTGCAGAGAACAAAAATATGATGCTAGAGTCCTCACTGGAATATATATACCTTATTTGATGGAACTGCACCAGCTGACAGCAGCTGAAAAGCTGTTCTAAGAAAGATTATTTTTAATTTCTCTTTCTTTTAGAATGCCTTTTTTCTCTCTCACTTGTAAAAATAAAACAGAAAAAGACATTGGCACTAGAACAAGAAACAGTGCACTGCCATTTGCACTGCACTTATTCTTTAGCTGGTAACTTTTTGGCCATGCTATTCAAGAACAACAAAAAAGTTGAAATAACAACTATGCTCTATTATTGTGCTTATTGTGCAATAAAAGCTTTTTGAGTTTTCTGGAAGCTGGGAGTTTTGCAGCCCTCTAATGGCAGCAGAAGTCAGATCATCTTTCTTAAAATTGAGACAAATACTGGTCCTATTTGTAAAACTCATCCTCTTCTGCACCTAAAACACTGAGTAACTTTTGACAGGGCTATCAAAAATGGTCTAAATAATAGATCTGTAAAGTTATGAAGTCCTACAGTTTAAATTGATGAATGAAACGATTCGTCTACCACAACAAAGAAAAAGTGGGAGCTAGATCAGGATTTTTAAAGAGACTGAAGGCTCAATTTGCCTGTAAATGAAACCCAATCTGGTCCACAAGAGCGATCAAAATACCATGCAGACTGCAGCCATATGAAAGTACATGCTTACCTATTAAAGAACTTTGAGCCCAATCATGAAACAAGATATATAACCACCCTTTCTATTGCTTTCATGTTGAGAATCTGACTTCTTAGAATAAAAATATTCACCTTCATAAAGCACAGAAAGCTTCAATCAGCCTTGCCTGAGCATGTGGAATGTCTTCTTGCAGCTGAAAGGCCATAATTTTATAGATCAAGCTTAAACCTAGACAACAGACCTCAAACCCGTATTACCTTCAAAAAAGCAGCAGCAAAACTTTTAAAATCTGAATCTTGAGACTCAGAGCTAAACAAGGCAGAAAAATAAATCTCAACTTACCCAATCTTTCAAGAAGTCGAGATTCAGACCCAGTTTTAAATTCAGATGTTTGGCTATGCACCTACACACTCTTGTCCTTTCTATGGATTCTTCAATCTACCACAAACGCAGGATGTCTTTGGCATCACTACTTTTTGTTTGTACTTGCCTTTTTTACCGACATTTTTTACAGAGTATAATTCTAGAGATTAAGCTCATTCCTTCTATGGCTGTATGTATGTATATTTTCTTTTTCTGATGCCCCTAGATTTATTCAGAGGATTTGGCAACAATAAAGGTAACAGAAAGCCTTACCCTGTCACTCCATTCTGTAAGGAACCAGCTCTTTGCACAGGGACCCATGTCACAGTTCTCAATATCGTTTGGACGTAGCTTCATGTTACACTCCTCATCATCAACAACGTCTCCAAGGTTGCTGACACATTTCACATCTCGAGTCCTCTGCCCCACTCCACAAGGCACTGAACACTTTAACAAAATAGAGATTGCATCAGGATTCTGTGCAAGAATTGCCATGTGTTTTCCTCGAAGTTGGAAACATTCTGCTCATTTATTCTTATTAAGACATGCACGGGAGCTGTAGAACTACTCTGGAATCACTTGAGGAGTTTTACAATTGCATTCGCCGTCTACAGGGTATTCTACAGTATCCTGTGTAGATTCATTTGGGAAACATAAACTCGAATGGTATATTCCACTCAACAGCCATGCTAAATGAACTGTTGGGATCTGGAGAGTAATAAGCAAGAGACATGAAAAAGAACACAATTTTTAACCCATTAAAAGGAAAGGCCACCTTCTCCTGCTCTATTTTCTTCAACCTCAGAGAATGCTGACTGCTATTAACACCCCATTTTTTGCTTTCATTCTCTACAGTTGTTCTTTTTCAGTTTCCTTCTGGTTACAAACAGTAAATTTTCAGGGTCACGATCACACAGATTTTTAAACAAACACACACTTCTTGCTAAATCTCTCTTCATTCCATTTCTTAGTTTTAAACAAAACCAAGTTTCATGCTTGATCAGCAATACCTGAGAGAACATTCTTGTTTTCTTCCAAGGCTGTGTGCCCCAAACTGATCAGTCGTACTTACCGAGGTCCACTCTGTCCGAATCTGCCACTCGCTGCAGATCTTCAGCTGGCAGGTGCTGGTGGTCTCCGGCTTCTCCAGGTGCTGGCAGCGGTACTGCTGGACGGTCAGCGTGCGGTTGGCGTACATTTGCCGACACAAGATTTGCCGATGCTGCATACCAAGGCCACAGGTTTTGCTGCACTCAGACCACTCCCCGATATCCCAGCTAAAGGAAGGAAATAAAAAAGGAGGTGATTTGTTTTGTAAAGATTCCTCTAACACTTACACTACTCCTTTAATGCTCTGAAGACAGCTCTAATGGCGTATTCTGTAGCTGGGACAATAAAACTTAAACCTCTGCCTGTTTAATTTAATTCCTTATGAAGAGACCATTAAATATTTACAACCAGTCTATTTGAAGTGGCTGATACTCATTAGTATGCATACAGATTGCACAATGGCTTCAAAAGGCATTCATTAATATTAATTTTAATACATTAATCAACTAAATTATATACCAATAACATATAATGACAATGAACAAATGATTCACAAAACTTTAATAGTACATTAACCAACCCACTAAAAATTGCTATTTGTATTTTAAGAATCTGTATTTTGTTGTTCTAATGACATGCCCTGAAACTTTAAGATAGTGCTGCATAAACTTCACAGACTTTTTCTGAACATAGTTCAGCAAAGGCTCTAGAATGACTGAGAAAAACAATAGCACAAAAAACTCTGAATGTCTATAGGCACTACTGCCCCATTAAAATGGGAATGGCAGATACTGAGCAATGAATAAATGCGTTTATTTTTACAGATGAAAAAACCCTAAAAATATTCTCCTAATTCCAATAAAGATTTTATCAAATTCATTTAATCTCTTTTATAAACACATTTTCCCATTTTAGTTCCTGGCATATATAAATAAGGGAAATATTTGAACTGTTTACACACTTCATTTCAGAACTCGAGGGAAGTAAGTGAAATCTCTGTATTCTTTTTAGTAAGTTTTCATCTCGACTTACATTCTTGATATTGCCCTGTGAGAATACATGAAGCTGCATTAATATGAGCTGTTAGAAAGAAAAAAAAAAAAAGGAAAAAATGCTTAAGTGATAGAAGACCTCTCCACGGAAAGTGCTTCAGGAGTTCTTCTGAGCATCCAACAGTCAGACTGTTACCAGCAGAACTCCTTGTCGGGAACTCAAACTGCACCGTTAACAATTGCTGTGGGGTGAGGAGTGACCTGCAAGTGCTCGGAGGGGAAGCGCTGAAGAAAGTGATGACAAGAGAGATGGAAAATACAGCTGCTGACCTGAAGGAAAGGCTCTCTGCAATGGCTATGGGTTAACATCTCTCTCTTCTAGATACAGAGCTTGGGCAAATGGACATCTTTCTTTTCTTCCAAAGAAGCTTTTTAGTATCAGCTGTAGCTGCTCTATGTTTTTTTCTTTTACTTTTTCTGTTACTTTTTATTTTTTTTTCCTGCTAACTGCCCCTTTCTTAGACAGACACATGCTGAAGCCTGTCACTCGGAAAAAAAAAATATTCCCAAAGAGAGACTACAGGTATGGTGTGTGCCTGAACAATCACACAAACTTCCCTTTTATGTTCTCTGAGTGCTATTAATACTTATGAAATTAATACCTACAAAGAAAAGAAGGCCACCAATAGTTAAGGGAGAATATCCATTGCACTTAATGAGATAACTTCATAGCTCAAGCTAGTTTCCTACTTAAAATAGCGTCTTTCATATGCAAAACTTCAGTGATCTTAAGTTTGTTACTTCAGTCAACTTAAATCAGAATGCCTTACAAAGCTGGACATGGGAAGAGGTTGCAGGCCTCCTCTTCTGGAATAGGCTTGGTGCTGCTGTCACAGTAACCCTCAGGAACCTCCTCGTGAGTGATTCTGTTGACACAGTGGAAAATGGGGTACTGGGACCCTGCAATGACAAAACAAAAATTAGGTGATGCACTGCAAAAGATTCTGCAATATAAACCTGACATAGCAACAGGATCCAACCCTGATGCAGAAAGGAAAAGCATAACTTTACAACAGGAAATCTAGACTAAGTTTTTATCCAAAATATCCCAAAGCAAGTGAAAGCTGAATCCTATATTATTTGCATTATAATATTATGGGAAGTGCTTCATATATAGAAAGTACAGCATAGCATTGCAGGAAAGGTTGAGAAAGCATGCTATATTTTATCTGCATGAAATCTTTATAGTGCAGAGATTACAAAAAGAGCAAGGTGCTAAGGTGTCTACTTATTGAAAGAGTCAATTTTTGCATATTCAAACAGGAACACAGCTCCTATACTTCTATTTATTAGGTTGAAAAAGATTTATCTCCTTCATCCACACACAATTCCTTTCTCATTTCTACAGAAGTTGTACAATCTTTAACTCCCTTTTAGAAGGTAGGCCCAAGTTCTGCTGACTCTCTCTGTGCCATTTTTCTATCATATAAAGCAAGAGCAACCCCTGCTCCTGCAGGGGTGCAGCAAGGACGCACAAGGCCCTGAGGTGCCTCCATGGTAATAGAGCCACTTGATTAAAAATGAAATAGGGCTCAGCCAAACAGAAGTGCTTTAAGATGCAGTCCACCACTGCCAGTTCAACTGCCTGACACTAACCAACACATTATAAAAATTAGGCTATTTTAGCTGTTTTAGGATGTTCTACTAAAAAAAAAGAAAAAAAAAAAACACACACAAAAACCTTCCAAATTGCTAATAAGTTTTGGTGTTGAAGGCCTCACAGTTAGACATTGACAAGTGGGCAGCAAAACAAAACAAAAAAAACCCAAAAAAACAAAAAAACCCACAAACAAGAAAATAAACTGCGAACAGAAACATTTAGCTTAGGCTCCAAGCAAGTTTATACCACAGAATGCAATAAACCCGAATGGAATGTTATTTAAGAAGACAAGCAGATACTCAGCTTACACTTCTTCCCACAAACATTTCCTGGAATGCTTTCCTCCTCCTACTAGTTGTTCTTCCCAGATTTTGTGTTTGTTGTTTTGTCTTTGAAACGCATGGATAATGTGTACTTGTTCCGAGAAAAAGATTTGTTTCTAGACTAAAACTTAACTGAGTGATTTTTAACACTAATATACTCCAGAATTTGAGAAAATGGAGTGTACAGCCTGAGGACAGTCAGAAATGTCTAATGCTCACTGTCTGCAATTGGGAATAGAAGCAGTTAAAAGGCAAAATGCACCTGGTGGATCAATCAAACAGGGCTGCTACTGCGTTCACACCATTCTTTCCCCAAAAATCTGTGTTTAACTAGGAAAGCTACCACAGTATCTCCTCAATGTACTGCATGCAAAGTATCTCTAGACCAAGCATTAGTAGGATTACAGCCTTTCAGTAAAGTGTTTTTTCTCCATATTACTGGACAGATATGAGAAAAAAAGGTTATTAATTATCAGTTCAGCAACTTCATCTTTCTACCAAATGTAGAACATTTTCTGTTCCTTAGATGAAAAATAAATGCCTACATGTTTACAAAGGCCTAACTGTACAACTCCAAGCAAAGGAGAAGTCACCTTCCTGAATTCAGAGAGAGAGGCAATTTGCAGAGAATATTCAGCTGCTTTTTTCTTTTTCCTTATTTATTTATTTGTGTTTGGGTCAAAAGAGAGTGCAGAAGAGAGCTTGGTTTCAAGAGTTAAAGCTCACACATCTCAAATGTGGCCTCATCAAGGCCTGCACTGTGTGTAATACTGGTTCATGAGATTGTTGACGCGAGATCTCAGGCCACCAGTTGGACGTCCAGCGTTTTGCAGCTTTCTAGTCCAGGCATCCAGTTGAACCCGCAGTTTGAGGCTAACATCCATTAACTAACTGCCAATCTTACCTTCTGGAGCTCGCAATCCCTAGAGTTTTAATGGTGAATGTTAATTTTTTTTAAGTTTTCAGTTGTTTTATCAAATTTTGAATAGCCAAATTCCTTTGCCCCGCAGTATGAAGGTAACTTGGGCTTGTTGGCAAGCAGCAGGAAGGAAAGAGATGTATTCAAACACAGGTGTGTTCGAAATACGATTGCAGTAAAGTTCTGTAGTAATTTGACTTCATATCTACCATTTTTGAGTAAAATTAGGACGATTCTGGTTGACAGTAACTTTTGGCTGACACACTGCAATTTCAGGACAGAAGATTATGATTTTCACAGAAGTAATGGTTCCTCAAAAGTTCTATGAAGGAAGGCCTTGCACCTCACCAGCTAACTTACACTAATACTGCAGAAAACGCTCGTGTATTCTCCAAAATCCGAGGTAAAGATCCCGGGTGGAAGGAGCTTGCTCGCCCAGGCTGCGCCCCAAGGGCCGGCGGGCGGCAGCGCCAGGCCTGGCTCTCACTGCCCACGGGGACCTTGTGGGAAAGACCCTCCCACGCCCTGACCTGACAGGAGTGCCCAAACTGCCCAAGATCTCCCATTTCTCAGTCATTTTAAGGGAAACCTGGGACAAGGGGACAAGGGTGGTTCTCATGTGAAGCATTTTTGATTATTTATGATAATAGCATCTTTTACTACTACTATTGCTTTGCTACCACAGAAATATTTTTCGCTCTCTTCCCAAGTTCAAATTTTCCCAAACTTAATTAAAATTTCATTTTGAAAAATATTTTTTCAAAGTTAAATTAACATTTTATTTAGAAAAAAAATGAAGAAATTTAAAAACCAGGCATCATCTACATCTCTGCCTAGAGGAAAAAAAAGTAGGGGGAAAAAAAGGCAAACCTGCAAAGACGACAAAGTCAATCAGAAACAGAAAGGGAAAAAAAGAAAGAAAAAGAAAGAAAGGATACAGAAGAAAAACCAGCAAGTATTCCATGTTGAATGACACAAAATGAGGAAAGTGCTTTAATTAGCACAAACCTTTTGGTGTGATTTTTTCACTCTATATTCAGCAGCCTGTATACATGGTTTGACTCCAAGTGCCTTAGAGGCACCAGAGATTCATTAAGACTTCCCAGGTCAAGACGTAAGGAAGATTTGTACAATCCTAATAGCGTCAAGAACCTCCTCTCAAGATCCCTTTTTGTGGTTTGCTTGGTCTTTAAAAGTAGCTTGATCTGAGAATGCACATGTTCACCAAATGGAGATTTTTTTTTTAACAGTTCGGTTTAGTTTTGTGGAAGAGATTGAAGCAGCATCGAAGACTGAAAATATCATGGGAATTCTACATTTCTACAATTTTGCTATTATCATTTTGACTGAGATTTCAGTGATACTACTGCCAATGGCTACCACATCTCTGAAGACATGGCAAAAACAATGTCCAAAGGCAAATAAGGTCTTTAGAAATCACAATCAAGACTTCCACCCTTCCAGTAGTCCCCTCCCACTAGGAAGCCTTGGAAAACTCAGCCTACCCTGAGGTGTTTGTGCACCTGCATCCTATAATTTGCATACACAATTCACCACATACAAGATAAAGCCACCCACTGGTTGTTGCTAAATAATAGTCAGGTGCAATTAAGGAGTCTGCCCATATCCAAGTCACCTCTAAGTATTAACCGAAATAATTCTCGTTTACACTTTCTTCTTTCCTCCACAAGAAGGCTGACTCCCAAGTGTTATCTGGCTTTATCCGCTGTACTGTAGAGCCTACTTTTGCAGTTAGTTCTCCAAACAAGACACATTTCTTAGTATATTGTCCAGGAGAAAGAAGGAAAAAAACAAACAACAACAACAACAAAAAAAATTGCATGCTTTGTAAATAATTATTGAAACTCATTACGGTGATAATACAGATGCAGACCAGAATACTACATATACATTAACATTCTTGCTGTAGGTTAGCTTTACTCCTGAGGATAAAAATAGGTATTTAAAGAAAATTAAACCCATTCCCTGCCCCCACAAAAACAAATGTTGTATCTTTCTAATCGGGGTGTTCTCAAGAGTATATTTCCCAGTTAAAGTTATCTGCATCTGTCCTGCTTTAGAAACACTTTAATGCAGCAAGGCAAATTTTCTGCTGCGAAAGAATGACCGCATTTCCCAAAAGAGTCTCTCTACCATCTTTATAAGAGTGTATGCAATTCAGAAGTAATTTGGCTTTTCTCTTAGTTGTATCTGTAACTATAATGTGGGTAATTGTCTGGCCTTGGACCAAATTTCAATGTGTCCTGCCATTGCAGAATGTGATTCATTGGGAAGCAGATGTCAGTGTAGGAGATCTGGTGACAATCTTCTCAGCTAACTTCCTTCACTGTCAGGTTTGTATTTCTTAGCTCTGATTTTTCAGGTATGGTCATTCTTATGACTACAAAAATGTTTTCTTCCAAATAATAGCTAGTGTCATGCCTTTTTAAATTGGTAATCACTGTGAATGTTTTATGGCAGAGATTTGACTGGCAAGCTTAAAGTACTGTATGAATCTCCTCTGAAAAGGTCAGTCGTTAGCAGTCTCTCTCCATCTCCTCTACCTTCCCACTTCTCCACTAAAAACTTCAGTTTTCTAAAGTTGTGTTATTTTGACACTACAATATTCAACTAGGCAAGGAAACGTCTGGTGGAATCCCTGTGACATCTTCCTGTAAAGACAAGAAAACTGCTGACAGAGATACACAAAGCACCTGACAAAACTGTGAGGCTCAAAGAAAGGACAGAAAATATCAGAGTGTTGAGAGTAGCTGTGTGCCAGGGAAGTGAGAGAGAGCAGCTTGCCACCCATTCCCTTTTCATTTAAATTAATTAATGCAAATGCTCTGCACTTCGTATTTTTATTGTTTCTGTAGATAGAACACCTACTACTACAGACAGGATTTTTCCTTGTAATAAAGCACTGGGTCTAGAGATGCTCAGCACATAAAAGAGCTGCTTGAGTATCCACAGTGCTTCTTCCCTTCTTGCTTCTTCCCTCCCAGGTCATCTATTTTCTGTGCATGCTGAATGAAGCACTTACCTTTCCCACATGTAGTGGTGCACTCAGTTTTCCCAATCTGTTTCCAGTTGTGTTCTCGGTTTTGTCTTGGTGGCTGCACAGCAGGCACCTGGTTTTCTGGCTGATGAGAAGAAAATCTTCCTGGCTGAATAACTGGAAAACTTCCAGTTGACTGTCCAGTGAGAGTGTCTGTCTCCCTATGCAAATCCTCATCCTCATGATTTGTACCTCCTGGAATTTCTAACTGACCATTCAAGGGCTCCCCTGATGATGGACAACAATAAAAAATTAAGATAATGAGCCTCACTTGCAAATATTAGTCTATGTTTTCAACTAACAGTCACAACACTGGAGTATTATTAAATTTTAATCTTAACCATCTTTAAACTGCTATTCACAGACTTCCGAGTACTGCTCTATGAAGACTCTGTTATTTTAGATTAAGACAACCAAGTCTTAGCCAGCAAATACATTAAAACTGAACAGTCTCCAACCATGCAACATGCAGTAGTTACTGCACCCAGTGTCCACATTTCCCACAGCCTGTCTTCGTCCCATGCTCTGCAGTCTGTGCTCACATGTCACTGCACAGCTGTTTCTCATTACAAAACAGACTGCAAACACACTCCAAAATTTGTCAAGGCAAGTCATCAACATTAGAAATCAGACCGAAGTCACTTGCCAATTTTCTGCTTCCCTTCTGAACCTCACACTAGCGCACACAGCCCGTCTCCAGGGCACAGAGCTAGGAGCACCAGTGGTCCACATTCTAGCTCAGGAAGGTAACCATTTTATCCTTCATCCTCTCCAAGTGGGAGAGGAAATGAGAAACTGGGAAGGCTTGTTTTAAAGTATCTCAAAATATTAAGAGAAAAACTCTTACTATTTATTTTCTGAGATATGGATACAACACTCCAGCTCAAGCAGAAGCTATGCTTAATATTTTAACTAAAAAATCACTACTGAAATATGAAATATGTGTAGAAATATGTGAAGAGCTTCACTTCCTCATAGGCCAGTATAAGTCTGCTGAATTTACCAGATCTAAGCAGACTTCTCTCTGAAGTGTGGTGAAATTCCCTGCCTCTTCCAATTCAAAGGCAGCAAACAAACACCGAGCCGAATGGAATGAATTTTTCCATTAACTTATTAGGTAACAGAATGTGCTTAAAAATATGAAATAGTGGCATTTTACCTGGCCTCCTGTGAGCAAGCAACTGAGGACTAATGACATTGTCTCCTGGAATGATATACTCATAATGTATACCTGGGTTAGGCTGCTGATGTATCATCTAAAAAGAGAAACAGCCATATATTCACTTCTTCCACTTGTTATACTACTAGTGCTTAAAAATCTACTTTAATCAACTGCGTAACAATATTTTTCATTCAAAATGACCTAAATTTTGTTTAATGACTATCTCCAAAAATGCAAAAAGACTATTTGTTTCTGGAAAAAAAAATCAGGTTAAAATGTTTGCAAAATGAACAAGTCTGTGATGGCGGAGAACTTGCCTCCCTAGAGCTCCTGCCCGGGCGCAGAGCGTGCAAACGCGCCCGAGAAGAACTTCAGCTTTTGCCACTAGGTGGCAAGAGATTCCCGCGGGCGACGCGGGGAGCATCGGGCACGTCTGAAGCCTGTCCAAGTGTCTGCAGACATGAGGAGCTTGAGAGATGCCGGAGCAAAGACAAGCGAGGAGGAAACAAAGTGGTGGCAAGGCAGTACCTCAGGCCCCGTGCTGCAGGTCGGGTTAACTCCCTTGTTTAAGGCTTATTGCTTACACCTGTTTGGGGCGGCGCACACGTGTGGGTGAAATCATTTGTACCCGCTCATAAACCAAGCGCTTCCTAGTGTCACTGAGTAGGGTCCCAGCTTGATGGAGGCTTAGCGCCAGCTAGCAGACTTGTTCCAAGCATGGACACTGCACCATGCAACCCTCC
The DNA here is from genome assembly GCF_000705375.1 of Tinamus guttatus. Next base: position 18,495 of record NW_010581584.1, read on the forward strand.
TGCAGCCTTTCACATGGATTTTTAACCCAATTAAGACAATGCACCTGAAAACAGATTCCCACTGTGTTGCAGCTAGCACAATTGGTCTTTCTTCAAGGGCTCCTTATGAAATATGGGTGGGAACTTGACATTTCTTACCTTCACACATGAAAACCAAGCTGAGGGGTTTTAAACCCTTGCTGCACAACACCTATGTAAGAAGTCATGAGGAAGCCGCTCAAGTTCAGTGCAGCTTGTGTGCTTGCTCAAGCAGAATTACACAATAAGATCTGAGCAAGAAGTAACTTGACAAAAGCTCTTTAAAACTGTTTGCAGCACACGCTGTGCCCAACTTGCATTATAAATTTAAGGATACTAGTGGCTGTTAACTCTGTTAGTTGAGCTTTGATGACTCAAGCGCTGCCTCTGACAGTGCTGCTTTAAAAGCCAACCATGGGGACTGGTCTGCTAAAAGTCTCTCAGTATAGTGTCATTTCAAATACCTTCTTCTTTTTTTCAAAACAAATACCAGGGCTCGCACAAGTCCTCTGGTTCTGCCAAAGTGCTGGCCAAAAAGAAAATCCCCTGCAACACCACAGGGTATATGATTTAGCAAAGCAACTACATTTGCTACACCTGTTAACCCCAAACACCGATTTGGCCCTGTGTTTATCCACATCTCAGAATCACTTTCCCTTGCCAAATCTAATAACCACCCAACTGTGTCCCATGGAGACCATTTACTTCTCTAAACCACGCGATAACACACTGCCTGTAAAGCTGTCTGTCAGGGCAGGCGCTTGCCCTGTCCCTTTGCGGTTCCGAAACAGGCTCGCGTGGGCTTGGCCGAGCGCCGGCCCCGCGGCGCCACACGGACCCGCACCGCGCAGAGCCCCTCCGCAGGCGGGCGCCAGGCTCCGCGCAGCGCACCCGGGGCTCTGAAGAGACGTGTGCTGCACACTTGTGAAAAGCCTGCTTTGCTTTTACCTTGCTAATTAAAACCTGTTATAAATTAGAGAGGGTTTTTTCCTTTTTTTTTCCTCTGATTACTTTGAGACTGAAAGACAGACAACATGATCTGAGGAAAAAAAGACAGAAACTCATTTGGAGTTATCATGAGCATCTCTCTTCATTCTTCCATGGAGAGCGTGAAGATGGAGAGTATGGATCAAACAACTCAGGAATTGTGAGACAAACCACAGAAAGGGGGTTTGTATCGATGCAGCTAGAAATTCCAAACCCGCATGGGAAAGGTGGTGTCATGCTGATGCTTGATTCCCTTTCATCTAGCACTCTGCAGTTTCCATCCTCCTGTACTGTTCTGAAAAAGAGGCTGAGCTGTCAGCTCGTCAGGAACTCTATTCCTCATGTCTAACAAGGAACATCTCAGATAGGAGTGTAGTCAATCCACAGTACCAGTCAAAGAGCAACTGCTGAAACTATGCCCATGAATTATATCAGCTTGGTGGCATTCATTGCAGAAGGGGTGAAAAAAAAGTACACCTAAATAAGCTAGTATAATAGTAAAAAACTTTAAAGTAATTACAATAGATTTGAGTTTTTCGTATTAAAAAAAAAAAACCTTATTTGGAAATATCTGTTTAATTTACTTCCTGATCCTTTCCTCTCTGGGTAAGGCGGTCATTGTGCATTAGGCATCTGTGTGCTGACAAGAAAAACACCTCAGCTCACACCATAAAATCACTTTACATAACAGCACACAGATAACCTAAAAAAATATGGAGCTGGTACTGTGGAATCTAGGAATCCTTTTAGCTAATCCTCCAGGCTTTTCCAGCCTCACACTGCAGTCTATCAGAAATTCTTTAAATAGAAATAATGTCTGTGCAATTATTGTGTTACTTTAATAAAACATCACATAGCAGCAAATGGGGAGTAACTTTACCAGCCTCTAAGTCTTCCCAGCTGAGGAATCAGGGCCATTACTATTAGTTTTCCTACGGAACAACGTGCTCACTTTTTTACCACTTGTACTTACGGGCAGCAAAACTGGCTGGATGACACAACTGGTATCACTATTCAATATGGCTTTTACAACCAATAAATTTTAGCACATGGAAGTGCATAACCTCAGAACACCCAGTTTATCTTATAATAAGTTATAATCAGTCCCAGTTATACTCAAAATTTAATATGATGCAGTAAAAACCTGTCCCAACTAAGTAAATAGATTTTTCATCATCTTCTGTGTGGAATTGCCCCTCCAGAATTGCAATTCCTAGGCAATTTTTCTTCCCTCTTCCTTTCTCAAATGATTGTTTTTCTATGATTTTCTAGTACAGCTTGTTGTTCAAACTGCCCTGATCTATCTCACACCTTTTTTTTACTTGTATTTCTTCTAAAGAAAACTGAGATGGTATCACTCTGTGAGAAGTCTTGTTTGATCTAGTTACTTGCTTCAGTTCACTGTAAAATAAAACTATGCCAACTGTGCTTGAGTAGGAAACTATCTGGAAGAAATACATTTCATAAAAAATACAGACACCTGTAGGTTCTACCTCTGATTTTAATGAACAGGCAAAATTGCTTTTACTGGGTCTATGAAGTTGGAAAGCAAAAGGCATCTGTTGCCTTTTAGACTTCCTATGATCTAGAGCAAGCTGGGAGTTAACAAAGTAATAGTAAAATATCAAAAATGCTCCTTTAAGATTAAGGAAACAAAATATTAATGTATTGTTACTGAATGTGATTTTAGTGTTGCACATTAATAGTAACTGGAACAAATATTTTCCACCAGGAAGTGAAATCTAAATGCAAGAAACTTACATAGACATCAAGGACTTCATTTGTTGGGCCATCAGCTAAAAAGGACTCTCCTGCGGTGCTGGAGATCTCATTGGGGCGTTTATAGGTGAACATGGTCCCCCCGCCTTCGTATCTCCCTGGCCGATCAATTGCCCAGTTTCCATTGATGATGGACCGTCCTGATCGACTTCGCAGGGCTGTTGAGCACGGGGACAGAAACATAAGGACTTTGATCAGAAGGAATCATCTTTACACACTGGTGTTCAGTCAGACTCCGTCCTGTGTTCTCCAGGGTAAGGCTGTGTGACTGTTAAAAACTATATTAACAGTTATGCAGAAAAAAGCAAGATCAGAAACTTTAGCTCAACATTGCTTACGTTTATGATGCAAGAAAAGAGAGAAAAATCAGAGATAAGTTGGATACTTTTTCAGCAGCTTCTCCCAGGACACCAGGCAGTGCTGGTGGGCACCAGACTGGGGCACTGGATTCCAAGAAAGTGGTTTTCTCAAATTCCCCATTGAAACAACTCTTTATTTAGCAGTTTAGTTACTGTAGTACAGAGATATATTAAAACACCAAAGCAGATCACTACATTATACGGCAGAGAACCACCAATCGGTTTACTGATGGGTCCAGTTTACTGGACTCATGAATATCCTGCGTTAGCAAATACTCTGGCTGTTCTTCACAAAGTCACTTGGCTACTGTCTCTTTTTCAGACCACTTTTCTTTTTGACAGATCATCTGCAAAGTCCGGATCTGCAGGCCTGGCTGGAATGACAAGCTAGCTGAAAATGCCAGTAAGGCAAGAGATTTTGCAAAGTGGATACTAGATAAGGAAATACAAAATCTGGATTCAATATGCAGGCAGGCAGTGCATCCACTTCATAATCACGGGCAAGTTCCTCACTTGCAAGGGTGCCTTTGTTCCCTCTTGCTTCGACTTCCCTCATCGTCTGTGTGACTACAATTTTAAGTCCGTAAGTCAGAAACTCCTGCCATGTGCAGAGATGCATGACTTCATGGAATATAACTGTTATGTGGCTTTTAAAATACAGTAATATCTTGAGGCCAAAACCATGTTAGACACTGTAGAAGTACACAGGAAAGAGATGATCCCTTCCCCAAAGGGTCTATTTGGAGAACTTTCTATTTAATTATATGCATATTTTTTTTTTATATATAGACTTATAAGACAACAAAATTCAATCAAACTCTTGGCTGTAGGCTCTATACTGCTCGACTGTTTTTTTTAATGTAAATTCAAGGCACTGGCTGTCATACTATACAGGTTTAGGGTTGTCCCAGTTACTTTAGAGACTACCTGTTCTGTCACAACAATGTAATAGTCATGAGTCTTACTGGAGAATTTTCTGCCTTTTTGTATTTCTGAAAAGTATTTGTCATAATATTACTTAAATAAAAAGTCAAAATGGTTTTAATGGCCCTGAATCACATGATCATGGAATCACACATCCTGAAATTTTATTGTACTTAATGCAAGATGTTTTTCTTCCCAAGAGCTATGTTACATCCATTTGTTTTCCACATGACATTAATGAATTAAGAGACTCTATATCAAGGACACTACCTGACAAATGTTATACAATCTTGGTTTTATCAGCCATAAAAATGGCATTATCATTCTTCATACAGTGCTGGGAGGTAAAATTATGGCTCATATACTATTGAATACAGATTACATATGAAATTCATCCACATTGTTTACATGCTACTTACACTTACTAACTACATTTTAATTTGAACACCTTCAGAATAAACAGCTCTGTAAAATCTGTGAGATCCTAGCTTTATATTGGTTTTTCACTTGGAACATTTCCATTAAAAGCTTATGATCTGAATATTTTTTTTTATACTGCTGTTTAATAAAGAATTATCAAGAACTCAGAAACAAAAAAAAAGAGAGAGCTGGCTAAGATTAAATTGTTGTTAATAATGAAGCTGTAGAAAGATGGCTGTCCTGGAAACTGTGAGTCCATTAAGTTTTCATTTCAAATCCATCATATGACAAGTTTGAAAGAGGCCTCTCCATAAAAAAGGGAAAATGTGCCTCCTTAAGGCTTTGATCACCCTGTAGTTACCACCTCAGCTCTGCCTCTTCAAGAATTTTTATGATGTTAGTATTTATAGTCAAAGCATGAAAATGGATGAAAAGTTTTGCCCCAATATCTCATTAAGGCATGGTCTGCAGCTCATTCCTTCAGAGGACTGTTTACCTAATACGTGTAGTTTACAGTGTCTTTCAGTAATGCTTTGCACTATATGTATGGAATGTCTCAGACTACAGTCTCTCATCAATACTTCTGCTCAGGCTACATTCAATGAGAAAATCTCCATGTGCTATACATTGAGAGTAGTTCAAGTATCTTCAGAATATTAATTTTTCACAGTTCAGCCTGCAGCACTCCTTTAAGAGATGCTTTACAGATCCCCTCTTCCTGCCTACAGATTCCACAGAGCTTCCTCTGCAACTGGAAAAAACAAATAAAACAAAAAACAGTAAATATAATTTAGATCATACACAGCTGATGTGGTGGTACTGCAAAGTGAAGTTCTGTATAGAACACACTTCTATCAGGAGGTGATGTTTGATAGCTTGTAAGGGTAGCTCTTAACATCTTTATTTAAACCACATAGTTGTGATCAGAAAATTAAACATCAATTTCTCCAGTTCAGCTAATTCCATTGTTACTGTTTCATTTTATTGCATTTTTCAATCTTGTCAACTTTCTCTATCTCTCCAATTTTCTATTCCTCCTGAAGACACTACTCAAAAACATGCTAAGTTCCCATGACAGCAGCTAATAAAGGTATTATTACAAGCGAGATAATCTGCCCGATAATTTTTCTGCTCCTCTGGGCAAAATGCTGTTTCCAGAATTATTGTCTAATCTCTAATGGCAAAAGGTGACTTTAGTGGCACAGCCACTTGGTTCAAACAAACCAGAAGGACTTTCTGGCCCTTCTGAATTCTGAAAACAAAGTAAATAGCTAGAAAAAGGCTACTTAAGAGAAGTTCTACCTGCAACCCACTAAGTAGTAACCTGAACAATAAAACAACTCTCTCTCCTGTGCTGTTTATGTGGAATTGATTGCCTTGAAGAAAGAAAAATTTCATGGAAAAATTTCATGAGTGAGTCAAGAAGTAACTGAGAGTCAGCAAAAGAGTATCACATGCACAGATCCACTGTAGAGGACTTTTTATGAAAAATTCTAATAAAATTCCAAGTTACAAAGAAAGTTTGTATAGTTTTCTACATATTTAGTACCTAAATTAGCAGCAAAACTCACTAAACTGTTGACAAAGGAAAATGACTTCCAACTTCCAGAAGCTGGAAGGTAAGTTGCTTAATATGTTTTATTCTATGAAAAGAGTAGTTAATTACTTTCTATTCTTTTTTACTGTTAAAAAAAAAAAAAAAACACCTATGCCAGGCAAAACACATCTTTTCCAGGCACAGTACCTTGCAAAGACAGAAAAGCTCAAATTTGGTACTTGGTAGGTGTTACTTCCTAGCTAAAGCATATCAATCTAATCAGTATTAAATAAATTTTAGTAATTAACAAATAAATGTATTATTAATAAATGAATTTTAATTGAACAAGAAAAGATGATGAATAGCGGTAACACCTCTGTATCTAACTGACTCTCTTTGCTCTTTTGCCCCCAAAGCAAAGACAGTCAGTGTAAAGGTTATCAGAAGTCTGCAATGTGTGGCTAATCAGTATGCAAAATTCCAAGAAAATTAAATAAAAAATTAAAACAATAAAAGCTATACTCAGACATTACCTTTTCTTAGCCACCTTTTGCAAGCAAGTCATGCCAACATTTATTGCTAGTGAAACTACAGCTACTCTGTCTGATCTACAGGGAACTATAGTGACTCAGAGGAGCATTTCCAACCGTGGGCAATGGGGATAGTGGACAATCAACTGAAAAACAGTTCAGTTAAAAAACAGAAAAACAGGCTATTTTTATCCCACGTACAAGTTAAATTAGAGTTTCCATTTTATTTATTCATCTTTATGTTCCTCACACAGAGGTTTTGACACGTCATCTATTTACACGTTCAGATCAAGTCTATACAAGGTCAAACACAGCTAATAGTACATGAAGTATCTCGGGTCTGGCACTGCAGGTACCTAGGACAGATGCTAAAAATTCTGTCTGATCCAAGACAGAGCGTGGGTGTACTTCAGAAAACCGAACTACCCCAAACTGAAGACCAGTCTGGTATTTTTTGTAATCTACTTTTCTAACTACTTCCTATCTGAAGAGCTGGAAAGAGTAGGTCTAGCACTTAGCTATCTACAATACATTTTTCACCTAACATTATAGTGTATAGACACAATACCAAAAATACAATCTATTTAAAAATTATTTCCCATCTTAAGCTAACCCTCTCAAACCTGGCAGCAGCACTAATATCCACAGTAATCTAGTTAGTTTATTTTCTATCCTAAGGCCTTTATGGTCTGGGAGAACAGCATCTCTAAGCCCTACTTAATTGCTTTAGAAACCACATAAAGCTTACAGACAGACAGCATCAAAGTTATTTCCTGTATATTAAAATGATTATAAAGTGTCTTCTCAAACAGAGAAAAGCAGAGAAACAATAAAGAAAATACAGATAAGCAACAGCAATGGGAATAGTACACTCCAGTGAGTTATTAAATGAACATGCGGAATGGTAATGTGAATTAATTATAAGTTATAAAAGCCCCTCTACAAATCTCCTTAAAAACAACTTCAGAGACAATTTTCTTTTTCCTATTAAGTATCTCAAAATGTAGCTTGCCTTAATGCCCCTAGGACTTGCAGTATGGAATACATGCTACATTTAAAGTCATTAAAAAAACATAGTCTAGTGACTACAATCTAGAAATAAGCTAAGCTTTGGTATACATATTTTGGGATACTAAAGCACATTGCGATGCAGAAAGAAAAAAAAAAAAGAGAGAGAAACACCTCAAGTCTCAATAATCTGCCGATACCGAAATAATGAAATAGGCATTTGTACAAATTGATTCTCCTGAAATAACTGCTTTCAAAAAGTACAAATATTTGCTGATTATTGGAACACATTTAATTATCTTAATTACAGAATATCTGAGGAAAAAATAGCACACTCATCTTATTATGAACTGAACTATGCATTATTTCGATTTCAAACTCCTATTGAGGTCATGGCAAAGCTCCCACAGAGCTCCTCTCAGAGCTTAATTCAAGAAATATTAGTAGAGCTAAGAATTTTGTAATCAAATCTTGTAATCAAAATTTTTAACAGCCTGATTCTGTGACCGCTTTGTTCTAGCGCCAGCCGAGGCTCCGGGAACACGGGGAGCGCTTCCCCGCGGGGCCCGGCCGCAGGGTCCCACTGCAAGGGGAGCAGCAGCAGCATCTCCACGGTGCGACACCTCCACCTCTTCACTATGGTTGGCTTCTTCACCAGCCACCAGAGATTTTCCACAACACAACTGGGGCAGCTTCTAACTGCTCGTAGCTGAGACACTCCTGATGAACAGTTCTGGAAGCTCAAAGCTACTGATGGTCACATTAACAGTGACAGAAAGGACCAAGACCAGGAGTCAGACTTTTCACAGGGAAGTACTGTACCATCTGCTGTAAATATTTAATCCTAACCCAGGGGAGTATTTTCTGATATAAACACTAGGTAAAAAACAAACAAACACCCTGTGAATCCCTCTGCTCTTCTGCAGTCCAGGAAGGACCAGAGTCAAACATACTACAAAAGCACAACACTATTTTTCAGCCTTTACCTCATAATAGTGAATACCTAGAAAAATCCATATGAATGGCAGGAGTTATTTTTATTTCGTATAGAAGGCACTCACTGCAAACTACAGTTCCCTATTTTTCCAAGAATACTACAGCAAAACCAGGAAAAGCTTCACCACACCTTACTTCAGCCATATACATCAGCCATATGGGCCACTGTTGGGAGGATCACTCACTCTGTTCCTAAGGACACTGACCTTTATGTCCTTTATTTCTTGTTCTTTTTCTTCTCACTGTATATTTTAATGAAGAAACCCAATTAACGCAACCTAATTCAGATTTTGTAAAGTTTGAACACGTATATATTAAGAGCAGACTGGCATCATCATCATCATCTCTAATCATTCCTGAAACTTCAAGCTATCAAATGCTAACACTTTCGTTACTACCAACTCAAGATGGATTATGAGAGTTGCCAATTCAGAACTCAAAAACACTGCATCCTATAATATTAGCAAGCTTGACAGCTACATACACTTTAAACTATGTCTACATACACTCTTAAGCAAAAGCGTTTTTTGGGAGGCCCACTCTCTCATACAGAATGCCGCACTACCTTGTTTCACAAAGCTATGAGATGGGCAGCTTGAAGAATCTACCAAACAGCAGGAACTTTAAGTAAGAATACTTATATTTTCTAAATAAAATGTTGGGAAAAACTTCAAATACTTCAACTGTTTCATCTATATTTACTTGTACATTCAATTAAATTTAGCTTTTTATCATGTACTGAGTAAAGTTACAAAAATAAAATTTATTAACTGGAGACAAGTAACAACATTTTACTGATTAGAAATTAAGTTTCTTTCTGTCTTCATCATGCTTTTTTCCACTATATCACTTCATCTGAAGCCTCATAGGGCACCATACATGTTTTATAATGGCACCAGTAAAGCTGGCACCAGGAAGACCTGTAAAGGATGGTCATATCATATCAAAGAAACCCTACCTTGTAATAGAGTAAATTTGATACAGTGAATTGCATTAAATCAATTTTTCCATCTTTGTCCCAAGGTTCTGCTTTGGCAGGTTTTACACTTTGGTGCTAAAACAACCCCCCAAAAGCCAGTATAGGAGATTTACGTTGTTCTTTAAGGTCTAATTTATTGTTGTTTCAGCTGCACGGGCACAGACCTGTTCTGGATGCATTTCGTAATGATTATGAGAGCCATGATTATTTTTTTAAACAACTTGGTCTAGTAAATTGGCACCAATTTAAAGTCTTGGCACCAGTGTTAGAAAGGAGCTGGAATGCTTTATGGTAAGTTAGAATGGGTGGATGGGAATTCAGCTCATAAAAAAATTAATTATGCAAAGAAAATTAACCTTTAAGCTCTAATCCTGATTATAAGCTGGCAAAGCAACAGGTTTTCTGAATCCGTAGTTGTGTTGCCCACCTAAGTTGCCTGTTTAGATATGACACAAGCAGCAGTACTGGTGATGCAGCGGAGGTGGGTTCATCGCTCCGAGGCGTCGCAAACCGAGCGGGCGGTGGGCGGCCCGAGTGCCTGCGGCCGCGCGGCCTCCCGGCGCAACCACCACCGCCCTCGGCACAAACGGAAACAGCCGGCTCTGCTGCCAGGGAATTGATGCTTCTGGTCTGGCTTTCACCAATACAGACTGAATTTAAAATTTCAACCGTGTCAAAGTAAAAATCCAAAGCAGCAATTCCGAAACATCTGTTGCTCTCCCCCAGTACTTGCCAAATTTGCCACAAATGCATAGTTTCCATTCTGCCTCAGCTTTTGTGGAATTCGCTAGTTTTTCGCAAGTATTCTCCAAGTTTTAATCACAATGACAAGTCAATTTGGGTTCTCTTCCTGTTTATTAAATTACCAAATTTCTACTGGAGCATTATGGATGAATCTTCACAGTTAATTACTAGTGTCAATATCATTTATTTCTTTCATGACAGTTTTCTGATCTTCCAGAGAAGACAGTTTGGACAGAATAAATCCTATTTTTTTTTCTACCTACCAAACAAAACTACTATTTACTGGTGCAAAGGTAAAGGCTTGCAGTTAATTGCTGCAAAATGCAGTGCTCATTTTCTGCCTTAGCAGTAAAGTCCTTTTCCTTCTGGAGCCTTCGCTGAACTGCATCTCTGTCCTTCCCGCTGCTGCTGGAGCTGCCCCTTCCCTTGGATACGTCCATTCCCTCTTTCGCTTCCGACCCCAAAGCCACGGCTGGGTGTCAGCATCATTGACTTCACAAAAAAGGATATAACTGGCAGTGTAACCCCACCACAGGATTTTGTTAAACCCATATGCTCACCCAGCTGCAACATAAAACTGTGAATTTATAACTATATATGGCCTGGAATTTTTGAAGTATGGAGTTCATGAAACATATTAGATGATGCACATATTAGAAGTTAAAAGGGGCATGAAAACAAAATTTCAAAATTTAGACTTTTTTTTTCCACCACAAGGCGTAAATATTCCTCATGGATTTAATCATGGCTTTCATTTTCTGTTTTCATTCTAGTATGACTTCCAATTTTAAAATTGCTCTAATAAAGTCTTCCCACTTTTTTTTTTAAGTAGGCATACTTTTTTGAATAATTGATTAATTTTAATCTTATTATTAATAAGTACAGAATTAGTAACACCTATGTGATTCTTATACTTTCTACAGGTGTAAGTTACACGGAGACAAGACTACCCAGTGTTGAAACACGACTGAAAGGAGGATAGATGGAGCATACAAGTGGTTCCTCAAAGCATTTCTTACAGGACACATGAATATTTCCTGGGAAAGTGAATGCAAGAATAAAAGGTAACAATAGTGATGAGAGTTGTCTTTATGCAGGTGTAACATTAACTAGCTCTCTAACAAAAATAAAGCTCTTTAGTCCTTTTTAGCATGAAAAGCTTTACTGAAGTCAGCAAAATGAGCAGTTCCATTTCCTGGAATGCTGTAAACTAGATATGCAATTAATTATATTTTTACCACTCTTCAGGTCTGTCCTGAAAGTACTGAAGAGACAAGATAGAAGGGCTGCCACAAAAGCATGCTGAATGAAACGGTGGGAAAAGACAGCACGGAAGAACGGAGCAACGGTGCAAGAATCACACGGCATGGACGGTGTCTACGGAGAAAACGCATTAAATTGATAGGGAATTACACATCTCCTGTTCTGTTCTACAGCGTTTGGTACCCCAGGCTGACTCCTGAGGTTCAAGACTTTCTAGGAATTGATCAGCAGAATCACCAACATGTCACTCAGCTGTGTTTCACTCAACACAAAACTTCCGAAAGTCTTTACACATTTTTGCAAATATCTCTTATTTTCTTCTTCAAATAAGGTAGAGCATGATTAATGTTTGAGTTAAGGAGTGACAGTTCCAGAACTCCAGTCGCTATAAAGCTTCACTTAAATTAAACGAATTTACCCCAACTCAAATACCTGTCTTGATTTCTTTTCTGACTTATTTCCCACATACTTTAGTAACATTGGGAAATCATCTTCACTAGGAAGAGCTGTAAACCAAGCATACGGAAATAGCAAATGATATTCCAAACTGGAAACAAGTAGTCTCCATGAGGGATACATTTCCAATGTAGCATGAGATATTTTAGCTGCACAGCTCCCACTGAAACTGCACATTACAGCGTTTGCTCTAGTTACACGAGTTCAGTTAGAATCTGCTTCTTGTATTTCAGAAGTTGCTCCAAGTGGCTCTTAAGGGTTGGAGCACAATAGCTGAGCCTTCTGGCACAGCTCAACTTCACATCAGTTAGTCCAGCACAGAAACTCAGCACCCATTTGGCAGAAATCCTGGGATTGGATAAATGCAATCGAGTTATCTTCTCATCTAGACACCACTGGAGTCAGAATGGTCAGATTAGTAAAATGCACATGTGCATCCATCCACCTCGTTCCCTTCTCCAGCTGGCACAAGAGAGAGCACTTTATAGCTCCCTGCGCTACCTGACAACTGCCAGGGAATTGCCACTGGAATCATCATTTCAGAGCTCAGTCAAACCATTGTGATATTGCTGCAGCAAACCAGCACCATTTCTCATTACAATAAAGCTGAACTGGAAGAAATTATAATTGCTCCCGTTTTTATTATCAGATATACTTCAGTAAAATGGTCACTCAGGAAAAAAAAAACCCAGTAATTCAGTAGAAAGATTAAAAAACACTTTCCATTTTCACCTAGACAAATACTGGTGATCTTATTTTGTGTTGCCTTTCTTCATCCTTCATTTAACATGCCTTTCTCTTGATTCAGTCTCACAAAATCCATTCTATGTGCTTGCAAGTAAATCTTCATTATAGGCACTATTACCATTTATTATTAGGTTTTAGAGTTCTTTATTCAGATCAGGTGTTACTACATATTGCTTTACTTCCCAAACAAACAGCCAGGTCTTTCAGCTAGCCTAAGTGAGCCCAGTCCCAAGGAAATCAATGGTCTCATTGTAGTTTACAAGCCACGATGGATCTGCCCCTGCTTGTTTCAACGGCAGCTTTTTTACGTCTACAAGCGCACAGGCATAAAAGTCTGCCCGAAGTTCAAAAGCATTTTTAATTTTTGTACACTTCTTTTCAAATGCTTTTAAAAGTTCTTTGGGCAGCAGAAAGAAAAAGAAAACAATTTATCCAGCCAGGCTCCAGTGTTGTTTAAGGCAGTTTATTGCAGGACCATTTTGAGGCTGCTCCTTATCCTGATCACAGGATCGTGAGGATCCAATTAATTAACGTCAGAAAAACACTTTGAAGATAAGAAGCAATTTCTGTGATACTTTTCTGAAAGAACCATAGAGCTTTTGTTTCAACAGCCAAATTCTTAATGTGGGCATGAAATACAAACCCCTGCACTGGTGGATTTCAGCAGAAAACACCCTGGAAAGCAAGTGAAGGCAGCAGCCCTGCTCAGCAAGAGGCTTTAATAGCTGGTCCCACTTTCCTTCTTCAACTGCTCACAGTCCTGAGTAGATTTTAAGTGCAACATGACCACATTGCTATTAATTACTAATTTAAGAACCCAGTGTCTTGAAATACTTTTGGAACATCGTAATAATCTAATAAGGTCTGGGAGTCTTTCAAAGAGCAAGGAGAAACGCAGGCAGCTCTGCTTATACTCACCGACACCAAGTTCACTAAACCATGCGTGGAAGGAAAGGTCTGGCCATTACTGCAGTCCCACAGAAGATCAGCCTGAGCACTTTTCTCATATCAAATTGGACTACTGTGTTTTAACAGTTGAGAGGTTCAAAATAAACCTATAGCCAAGTGAATCTTCCTGTTAGTCCTGCTGGGGATGCAAACTCACAGGAGGAGCCCGTACGGGACCTCTGCTTGTTGCTAACTGCTAAAACTGCGCACTTGCAACGCCGCAAACCTCTCTGTCTGCTATAGCAACCTCCAGCACTCAGCAGTACACTTGTCACTGCGCACTAGGACTGTAAGACCAGCTTTAAAGCACTGAATGAAGAACTGTTTTCGATCCAAGATTCGTAAGGTTTAGGAATGGGCTATAATGTTCATTATGAAAGACAAGGGTTACATATAAAAAGTAATTTCTCATTATACCAATAAATAAATTTTGAAGAAATGTAAAAGCTTCAGGAAATAAGATATGCTTTCAGAAAAGATGATAAATCCTTAGGAACACTTTTTTTTGGTGAGACTTTGGAAACACTCATTCAAAAGTGTTTCATAATTCCCCTATAGCAGAAAATGGTAATGTTGAAAGTTCCTCCTAAGTTCAATCTCCTAACACAAATGTAAGACTGCAACACGGGTCACGGGTCATCTACAGGTGTTTGCAGAAGAAAACCAAAGAAAAGCATTAGCTCTTGACTATGTAAATTTAAGCTCCAACCAATCCCTGTGGATTATCTTTTTCTGTACCTCCCTTCCCCTTGTTGCAAAAGGAATGAGCAAGTGTTCGGTAAGATCAACAAGGAATCCGAGTGGATTATTGCTCAGGATATCTCTCCTAGCTCTGCCAGGCACTTTAGGAAAAATCAACCTCTCAGACCTCTGGAATATGAACCTACAAGAGAATGATGAAATGTTGGGACAGAAACTCCACAGTGAACTTGCACTTCCTCGAACTGAAGAAACCTCTGCTCTCCCATCTGCCTGAACACCTGCACACACTCCATCCAGGCAGATGTAAGAGCCTCTGGCTCTTACAAGCGATTCAGACAAATGATGGGATGATATTTTGCCGACAGAAATGTATCTCTTCCCAGAGTTTTCCTAATCTCTGCATTGCTTTCCCTCTGAACGCTGTGGGCAGCATTTCCTGCTCTGTGCACCAGCTGTTTACCTGATGTGCCTGCTGCCTTCTTGAGGTGAGGCAGGGAGCTTGCTGGCCTGGGCTGTAGAAGACCAACGCTTCAAGTGTGCTCGTAAGCCAGATATGCAGTGAGACAGTGCTCACCAGGCCAAACAGAAAAAAAAGATCATGTTTATCTGAAGATAACTAAAAATTATTATTATGTGTGCATGTGCAAGCTCTCCTCCTAATGCCGTGCTCCTAAGGAGGTTGTTGCTTTCTTTAGTTTTTACCACTGTCTTTCTCACTGCTCTTTCCATAAGGTCCGTTTGTGCATTTATTTTTTGTGCTGGAAATGCTGGAATAGGTGCAAGTAGGCAAATGGGATGACAGGGCAATAACCTCTCAATGCAGATTAGCTGCAGCTGAGCTACCATGCCTAAATAAATCACTTTATTTGCATTTGTGGTTGCTAGTGCTGAAGAGAATTCAGATTTTCTATATCAAGGTCCCTAAATTATGTCCAGCTTAGCAATGTACCTTGCCAAAAAACGTATTTGTAATTTCACAACACATACTTATCTGACCCAGAACTCAGGCAACCCACCAAAAATTTCAGAATTAGAACAGCTTGATTATAAGGCAGACTTAGAAATAAATGGAGTCTTGCAGTAACTAGTGCTGCCATGGGTGCCAGTACCAAAGGAAGATGGGTCTGTAAGGTTTCTAAGCAGCCAAATCTTTCTGACACAAAGTGTTCGAAGCACAACTCAACAGAGGACAAAGACACTGGACAAGTTAAGAAACACAGCATAAAGTCTCCCTTGACTAACTTAATCACACCATCTATAAATCAGGTTTTAAATTTCCCCATACTTACTGTGTATTAGGAAAGACACATTTCTTACGGAATTTATTGCCACAATGTAAAACTATTCTCTTCAAACAAAATCTTCTTGTTGGATCCAACTGTGATGCCACTAATTACTTTGAATTTCTACTGGTGGATTATTTTACTGAAAGGTATTTTAGAAAGGGTAAGAAATTCAAAGTTCAAAGGAAAATCAGAGAAGCAAGAGCACAAAAGATAAATATGTTTCCTTCGGAGGCAGTGATGTAAGAACACATTCTATCTGACTAGATCAAGGGATACTTAAGGAACAAAGGAAGAGGTTTTTCTCTATCCAAGAAATAATTTCACTCAGAATAAAATAAGATTAGGGAATCAAAATATGCTGTACAGAAATGTCTAAGACAATTGAAACCAGGTTCCCAGACATTTTTTCTTAAGTTTTGCTCTGTAGAACTTGAACAACCATTTAAATTAGTAACAACCTCTCTTCTTGGCAAGAAAAGGAAGGAATGTGTCTTGATATGATTTGGGAATTTGCCTATGGATAGCTATGAATTTGGAATGACACTGGTGAGTCTTTTCATGTAGCTGAGTTAAGAGCAGCAAATGCATTTTGAATTAAATTTTCTAAGACTGAGAGGAGAAAATGATTATATCTGACACATGACTGGCAATGTTAAGATCACTACACCTTGATCGCAACACTTCTAAGTAAAGAACATCCTTAGGTAAACTAATATTTACTCCAAGCAAAAAAGGCAAATGAGCAACAAATTGTGCATGAGGGCCTTTGATCACCTCACAAAGTGAGTGATTTCCAAAGGATACAGGACATTCCAAAAACTGTCCCTTGTTGGACATCTTAGTGACAAAGGAAGAAGCAAACAAGAAAATCAGCTGCAATAGAGAGAAAAGAAAGAAAATTCCAGAAGAAAACCACATGCAAGAGGCAAGGAGAAGAACTGAAGATACACATTTATTAAAAGACCTGAGTGGAGACCAGAGCGGTGAGGAAACTGAGACAGGTACAGATGTTTTCTTGCATAAATTTCTTGTTCTGTCTACCCTGAGATGTAATTATTACTATGTATTACCATGTGCCCTGCACAGGGACTATCATAAAGACACAAACGATCCGGGCACACAAGACAGCAACCGGATGGCCCCCTGCCCGGGCTGCGACACAGGTATCACCAAAGCATTCTTCTAGCAGCCCATTTAGGACCAACGCTTTTCTGTTGAGAAAACTCGATGTTTTCAGAGCTCTGATTTTTGTATCTAATTACCCTGTGTGAACACCAGCAGAAAAGTAGCACTTTCTACATCACCATGAAGAGTCAGTTTCCTCTACAAAGTAAGAGGAAGAGCACAGTTTGTGCAAAGTGAGTGTATCAGAGTGAAAGGGACCCCCAGGATGTGGGGACATGGGAGCTCTGCTTCCAATTCTAGACCTGAAGTAATATGTAGATGCATATTTAATAATCTGTTAAACCTGGCGAAAACTTGTGAGAAGACTTAGAACTCACGAATGACAGCTAGGAATGAACGACTCCTTGATACTTGAAAACTTTGAAAGAAACTGAATGAAGGAAATGGTCATGAAAATTGATGAGAGGCATCAAATGTACACAGCCTCAGAGACCCAATGAACATACGCTGCTCAAAAGAATTCAAGATTTTTAATAAACCTGGAGTAAAATGTGTGCCAATATTTCAAATACTGTGTGCTAGACAGAATAGCATAACTAATATTTTTATGCAAACTACTTGACAAATCTAGACCTTTCTAAAGCCTTAAAATATAAGAATTTCAGATAAGTGAGTTCAAATAAAAACCTCACTCTCTGGTTCTTAAACCTCTTAGTCCATCTCTCCCCAAAAGCATTTCCACTGAAATTGTGCAGTCAAGTTTCTTCATTCTGACCGTAACTGGAAACAGAAGCATAACGAAAATACCGTGAGAAAGGCTGAAATTAAAGATTTTTGCGTCTGACAAGAAGCAGGAAATACTGAAAATCTTGCAACAAAGTCCATTCTCCAGAGAATTACAGGCCAAGGGGATTTGGAAAGTTATATAAGCAACCAGATTGCTGAGTGCTTTACAAGCCAAACTGAACAGTCAGCCTTTCTGAGTTTCCTCTATTTTGCATACTTCTCTTTATCCCTTTCTTTCAAAACAACCTTTTCATATTTATACTGAAAGAAAATTCATTCCTTTAATAAAGTACTTAGGAAACAAGCACCTCAGTGGGACTCATTGCTGCTGGCTGTTGTTCAGATGATGTATTTGCAGGGCAGATCATCAAAGCAACAGCAGGCTTCAGTTTGTGCATCACTGTAGTAATATCTTCTCGTAAGAACATTACTTACAAACAAATGTTAGAAAAAAGATTATCACCTTTGTCAAACAATGACAGAACCAAGAATCACAGAAAACAATAACAATTGCTATGAGCTCCTAGATTGATCATAATTATTGTCATATTGAGCGTGTATCAGTCACAAAGTCTAGGCAGTAGATGCTGGGCAAAAACATGCCTGTTCTGCAAGCTGCAGAGGAAATAAGGAAAATAAAAAAAAGCGCCAGGAAGCCGCGTACCTGGAAAAGAAGCAATAAGGAGAATTCTCCTTGAGATTGAGGCCAGCTGGATAAAAGCCCCCGTCACCCATGCAAGACAAACTGCTTGCTCAGCACCCCAGCTTTAGGGCTCTCTCTCAGCAGGTACCCTGCAATCTGGCAAGCAAGGGAAACTCTTTTAGAAGCTTCTGCGTGAAAATACAGGCGACAAACTACACGCAGACGACTGCTTTGTAAGACAGTGGTAAAGAGACTGCTCCAGCCACTCAGGCTTAATCCCTTTCCTCAAGCCAGAGGAAAGGGTAATTCCTATTGTTCTTGAAGCATTTACCTCTTCATCACACAGCCGAGTAACATGGTCTGCATTTTCATAACAGTTGCTGTTTAATACATGAAAAGGAATAAAACAGCTCCTGGAAAAGCATTTCTTCTGTATGTTTTCAAAATGCCTCTGGAGCCCTACAGATCACTGTACAGTGTTAGGTATTAGCTGGCTGTTTAATGATGCCAGATGGGAAAAGGTCACCTTGGAACTACTATAATAAGATAACCTTGCCAGAAACTCCAAAATGTAATTATTTAAGCAACACCCATATTGGAAAAAAAAATATATGGTCAGCAAAGACCACTGCACGAGATACATTCTGGTTCAACCAAAGGTCATTAGGCTAGGTAAAATTCTTGAATTCAGTGGAGTTGAATTCATTAACACCAGGGCTGAATTTCATCCAAAGCCTTAACAACTTCAAGGGCTTTAGTAAGCAACTACTCTAGCCAAGAACTACATGTTGGCTAGAATAAGATGAACATTTATTTAGTGAAATAAACTCTCCCTGCAGAAAATCATTTTGAAACTATTAGAAGGATAATAATTTAAAGGATATGTAAATGTGTGTGTGCGCGTGCGCGTGTGTGAGTGAGCACAAGCCGGAGGAAACTAGGTATAATGAACTTCATGTGAGACGTTTTAGAAACATAGAAGATACTGTACTTTACTCTCTTAACACACTGTTTCCTATTAGGTTTTAACCTTGTTCTTGCATTAGAAACAAAATTGTGACATATTTTTTTTCTTAGGTAACTTACCTACACATGCATTACCCTGCTTGAGCAGGGGATTTGGACTAGATGATCTCTAGAGGTCCCTTCCAACCTCAATCATTCTGTGATCTGTAAATGTGCACTGAATTCATGTGATTCAATATGGGCCCAACTTGGAAACACTTTGAACAGCACTACACCAGGTCACAAGTTCAATTCCCTTTACAGTTCCAGGAGCTTTAGCACTGGATTTTACACTGCTTCCTGACCTATGACACCTTGGATGCTTAGCCCTGGATTTATTTTGCTTTTGTTTTTAAAACTAAATAAAAAGTTCACATTGTTTTCAGAAATGTTTTATAATGGAAAGGAACCATATCTTGCGAAAGCTTTTAGGCCCTAGGCTCTCCCTGGCTCCTAGATGCTCCCCAGCACCACCACAGCAGAGGCCTACCCAACTCCCAGTATGATCTAACCCATCTGACCACATGCAACTGCTGCTCGAAAGCACACGCGGCCGTCTCCACTGCCTCTCACCCAGCATTACCTCTCTGGTAGCTTTTGAAAAATGCAATACGAAGTAGGCTTAAGAACTCTTCGAAGGAGCCTGTCTATCCCCTTTAGCCTGAATTTTCTGATTACCCAGAAAATAACATATTCCTGAAATATCAAAAATTTTGTACGCACTTGTCACTTTTTCTAAAACAAATTGTATTACTGCTTCAATCTAGTCAGAACATACACGTTCTATTCACTGCTTGGAGTTAGTAAACCTCTGTAGGCTACCACGGCAGCCAGCTGCAGGACCACAGCCCTGCTTCCACGGCGGGTCACATCTCTTGGTTTGTAACAGCACAGTAAAAACAAGCACTGGATAAAGACAAAAAACCAAAAGCAGTAGGGAGAGGCATTCAAACACTTAGATGCTTTGATTACTTTTATCTGAGTCTGAATTTCTTTGAGGAGGAAACCTCACATTCTTGCTTGCTTTTTCCAGCACCTATTGATTTTACAGAAAAGAATGAACACACACACATTCTGGACTGAGAATATGATTAGTGAGGAGGTGTGGAGCTCTGTAAATCCACATGGAGCCTGGATGCTCACCTGAGATGACCTGAACAGGCAGAGCCTCAGCAAGGCCTGCTGAGATCTTACTGAGGCAGTTCTAGTGATTCTGAGCTGATGCATGATTTTACACTGAAGAAAGCAAAAAATGGGCAAACTGAAAACAATGAATCCTAAACATAGGAGGAATGTTGCTCACAAGCAGCTGTGATTCCTGCAATTGGACAGGGCAGGGATCTGCAAAGCACTCAAATATA
This sequence comes from Tinamus guttatus, assembly GCF_000705375.1. Next base: position 39,098 of record NW_010581584.1, read on the forward strand.
CACTTAAAGCAACTGCTCGTGGGTACTTTGTTGTTGCTGCTGCTTCCGCAGCATAAAGACAGATGTTTTTTTTCCTTTTTTTTTTTGAAAAAAAAAAAAGGTTCAAGGGTTTTGCTTGTTTCTATAAATTTAGAGAAACCTGTAAACATCAGAGATCTGAGTTTTCAAGTCTCCAGCTTTACCAGGTTTATATACTCTATAACAATCTGCTTGAACGCAGAGATTTTGAAGGCTGTGCTATCTGTCAGAAACCTCTGACCGTTAATAGACTGGAAAACAATTTTCCAAATACCACTGAATTTGAACAAGAAATTGCCAACAAACCCTCTTCTAGTTTTAACTTTCTGATCTTTAGAATACTTTCTTTTCTGTGCTCACGCAATTACACCTGCCTTGATAAGCCAAGCTGATAATGTTATAGTATATATAAAGGCTGGAGGTCCTTCTAAAGGGGACTACAGCCCTAAGAGTTCTTAACAGGGGTGGGTATTGGTAGATCTGGCAGACTAACTCCATACCAGCAGCTTTAAACTGGAAGCAGAGATGACAGCATAAACTCTGGGGATAAGGAGCAGCATGGGAAACAGAAATCCTGCCACTTTCCCATACATGCCAACAACATTATTTTCAAGTAAAAATGTTACTATTTTTCCGTCCTGCCCATTCCAAAAATATTCGTGTGGTCCAGGTCGTCTTATTACAGCTAAGGGAATTTCCTTGTTACCTGTTTTAATAAGGTGACTTGTAAATCTGAGAAGAAAATCTCTTCGGTTTCATGATTTTATAAAATTTGCAACGTGACAACTTACACAAGTTGGCTTGCCAAGCAAACTGTATTCTCATCCATCTCCCACCAAACGCACAGTATCTACAGAAGCGCTTTAGATAAAACAATTATTCCCTTTCATGATGCAATCAGTTAGTGCTGATGAATATTGGTACATATATACAGCTCATTAATATTTTTGGAAGGAACCAGGACAAAACAGATTTGATGATAAACCACCTTACAGGAGGTTCAGAATGTCTGGGCTGAGATTTGAAACTTCCAGTGCAGCAACTCTAGCAACGAGGACATGGAGCTAGTGAAAAATGGCCTCATGTAGATCCATTATTAGCATTTGCTATGGTAATTCTCAATAGAGGTCTCAGGCTTGGCAAATAGACAGTGATTAAAGGCAGAGATTTATAAATCCTAAAAAACTGTTTTCTCTCCAGACCACTCAGCAAAACTGGGTCCAAGAGGGAATCACAAATGTAAGGAAACTAAGGAACTAAGGGCTCTGCAGGTGAAGGAGGGAATGGAACCACTCACAATGCACACAAGACAAAGATATATATGCAGAAAGTTCCACATTGTCTCTAATGCACAGGACACTACACAGCCCTAAAAATATACCCTCCATGCTAAAAAGTTAATAGAAATGCCCTGGGATTCTCTGTTCTTTTGAATTAAGAACCTCTTTGAGAATAAACTGAATAAATGATCTCATACCCTGAAAACATCACCCCAACATCACTTCATCTCAGCACAACTGTGGTACGCATGACTTCCATGTCAAAAGCACTTACGTTTTAGGCAATCAGACAATCGTCTTTTCTGCTCAAGTAAGCTTGACATACCTCACATAACCAAGCACGCTCCTTTGCTGGATTCCCTTTCTGACAATATGACACACAATGTGACAAGTCTTTTATATCAGATCAAACCAGAATGATAAACTGAGAGTTAGTTCTGATCAAAATCCTAATTTTTTTTTCCCTTGACATCTCAGAGTGTGGCTTACCTGGGCCCAAATTGCACCGTACTACGAAGAATGCATTCACTGAGATACAACTTACCCAAATAGTTGTTGCTCTTGTACATCTCTGTAATGTTGATTTTAGTAGCTCCTTCAGGAATTTCCACTATCTTGTGGTAGCCAAGATTTGTTAGTGTGTGTTTGAAAACTCCAGACACAACTTTGCAAGCAGTATTGTCCCCTCCACATATTCCACACTTGTCAACCACCTTGTCTGAACCCAGATAGTCATCGCAGCCAATGCTCTGCAAAATAAAACACATTTTTTTTCAAAATAGCACAACTGCAAAATTTTAAGCATAACCAACTGCAGACAGTGTGACTTTCAGAGAACATAAAGCCTGAAAAGATTTTACAATTAAGGTATCAACAATTTCTTCCTTTTTTCTTCTACATGCAATAAAGTAATAAAAAACATCCACACCAGAGAACATATATATATATATATACACACACACACACAGGGTGCGTTTCAAGTTAGTGTACAGGTTTTGTTCCTAAAAGCAATCTGTGTCAAACTTTGCAATATTCTAACTGAAAACACAAGAACATGGTAGAAATCACTAGTGCATTTATCGTTCCTCGTCACACTCTCCTCATCTTAAAGCCAGGTATCTCTTAACAACAGAAATGCTATAGCTGTTAGTCAGAAAAGAGGTGAAACAGTGCTGTGATTTTGCTACGAATCCAAAACAGACTTTCAATACAGGTGCAACTATTTTATACATAAATACTCTTTTTAATTTCCTCCAGGAATGAGTACAGAGCTTCCTCTGGTACCAAGTGTCTTGTAAAAAGTATCTATACTGTGTCTAAACTATAGCTATCCTCCTGTTTATAGCACACAAGAAGGTGGTACAATGTCATTTTGGCCCACTTTGTAACACCTCCCCAGACAAGACAATTGAAAACAACCACCACAAAAACAGACAAAAAGAGAAACTCAAACTTACTGTACTTTAAAAGGGCAAACAATAGAGAGATTAATTCTTTTGCACAAAATATTTCTCTGTTACATTGATGGTTAGTATTTACAGACTTTTAATATCACTTTTTGTAAATACTCATCCTCTACTTGTATGATTAATTTTGTATTTAAAATAGTAGGAAACCTTCACACTTTCTCTGAAATGTGAAGTGTTTACATTAGACGATGAAGAAAATATTTGCAAAATACTGGATGAAAAAAGTGGCTAATAATTTTTATGGTCTCTTGTGGAAGCAAAAATTCAAGTAGAAAGAATTTTCTAATACCACCAACTTATAACATAGTGAGTGTGCTGAGCCCTGGCGTCACTGTTTCTCCACTGTCCCAATACTAATGCTTGTCCCTTGCTGTGAAAAATGTTCTAAACTGCGAGCCAGATTCTGCTTAGTTCCAATATAAATATTTAATACCCAACATCTTTCTTATGGCTATCCAAGAAACACAGATAAAACATCTAACTTGTCACTGCCAGGATCTCGTGGGGCTTGACACGGATGCCTGTTTGTGCTCATGAAGCAAAGGGATGAACACTGCCAAGCACTTGGAGGCTGATGGCGGGAGAACCTGATAACTAAAACCTGTCCCACCCTAATACCTAGAGGGATTGGTGCATCATTTTGGAAAGATTTAGGATACAGACAGAAACACTTGGTTTAACGTCTTGCATTTGCGTTGCATGGCAGAAATGCAAGGACATGTGTGAGTTTTATTTTTGTATTTTTTCATTAAATGCATTTTACTTAAAAAAAAAAAAAAGTAGAACAATACTTACAAAGTAAAGAGGGTACTACCGGTATTAGTATACTACTTTGCAAATTACTACACCTACTAACTTATTTATATGGATTAAGTTAGTAACAACTTAACAACACTTAATAGTGGTGTTTACCCTTTGTTTAAACATGGTGATTATCACTAAGTGAAAGACAGAGAGCTGGGCCTGTTCAGCCTGGAGAAGAGAAGGCTGAGAGGGGACCTGATCTTTGTACGTAAGTACCTCAAGGGAGGCAGTGAGGAGGATGGTGCTGGCCTCTTTTCAGTGGTGCCACAGACAGAACTAGAAGAAATGGCCAGAAACCAAAGCATCAAAAGTTCCATGGGAACATAAGGGAAAATTTCTTAACAGTGAGGGTGACAGAGCACTGGAACAGGCTGCCCAGAGAGGTTGTGGAGTCTCCTTCTCTGGAGATCTTCAAAACCCGCTTGGACGCAGTCCTGTGCCACGTGCTCTAGGTGACCCTGCGTGTGCAGGGGGTTGGACTAGATGATCCCTAGAGGTCCCTTCCAACCTTAAGCATTCTGTGATTCTATGATGATTCTAAACCAAATCATACTGTATGATTTTAGATCTGCCTAAAACAATTTGAAGAAAATGAAGTTACCTGAATTTAAGATAGCTGTGACCACATACTGTTTAATTTATGGACTCCTCCTCCTCACAGGGTATCTTGATTCACACTTCCCTGCCCTATTTTTTGGACAGAAATGTGGCGGTGTTTAGAATCTTCCTATGTTACTGAGTGACTTCCAGGAAGCTTCCACTGCCAGTAATTATTTTATGGAGCAAATCCTTTCAAACACGAGGTGCCGTACAATATGAATTGCTAGCATAAATGTTTACTGATCTTCTACATCACTATTGAGTCCCATAAACATTAAGATATTTTTCTTCCTTCGAGTGAGTAGAAAAGTGAATGTTACTCATTGCACAAAATGTGATCACTTAGCATCACTTAGTGCTCACAATTTTTAAATGTTCTTTCACAAAAGACTGAAAAAGATACACAGACTGAATTACAGGAGACAAGAATCTAAAAAACTGAAATCAGTAAGAGGCAATGAGAGGACATAGTACCATGACTAGTAAAAATATATAAAAAAAAAACACATATGCATTATGCAGAGTACACCCAGATACACAATTTACATTCCTACAGAACAGGTATTTAGTAACAGACCAAAATTTCACAAGGGAAAGTTCAAACTTTATATTGGGCTTTCTGTTGAGATGTCTTTACAGATGAAGAAGCCATTTATAACTAGTATGTTCTGGAAAACATTCACAATTCCTTAATTCAGCTTAGGCAAGCATATAAAAAAAGACTGCATATTCTCTTAGTATTTCCAAACCTGGCAATGACAGTCATATAGCAAGTCTCTATCCAGCTTGTGAACAGGGATCTCCCTTTCTAGCTGTAGACAGCACTGATTTCTAGCACTGACAGGTCATGAGATGCTGAATCTGATGCCTGTCACTACCCCAGGGCTCAGCACTTGATGCATCCTGGGCCTTGCTCCAGGGTAATTTCAAGAAGATGAAAGAAACACCTTTCTGGCAAACTACTACTGGTTTCTTTCTGCTTTTAAAGAGTAGTTTGAAGCTGTTCAGAGCTTTGGAATGGTAGAAGCCATCCTGGAAGAATTAGGTTGGTAAATAGAATAAATGAAAATTAACCAAAAAATACAGAACAATACAACTGTATTAAGGTCATTCAATATTTTGTATATTTTTTTTCTAAGTTACAACTACAAATTCAGAAAGTTCCACCTTGCTGCTTGGGTAACAAACGTCAAAAAAAAAGGAAACAACTTCAATCTGTCTCACGCGGTGGCACTCATTACATTTAAATATATTCACACACAGCAAAGTCCCTTATCACATCGCTGATATAGCAGCAAGAAAAAGATAGTTATGTAAAGCAGTGCAGTTTGAAGTTCCAGCAAAACTGGAACCCATCATTTGCTGTGGGAGCGTGGATTTGTCTTAACTATGTCAAAGGACATAATGATCAGAAGTTTTGCCAGATAAGTAGATAGGTCTGAAATCTCAGATCCAGTTTCCTCATGTAGCTCTGGAGCTGAGACAGAAAGTGGGGAGCAATGCTCTGACATCCAATTTAGCAGCCTCTTACTCTATCCCAAAGGAGGCCTCTATCAATGAGGAATTCATAGTACAGGTTTTCATCATGTAAAATATATTTCAGGAATCAGATGTCGCAAACTACACACAACGTTACAACTACAGATGTAAAAACATCAAGACCGCGAACGAGATGAGCGAGCATCCTGCCCATAAAAGTAGATTGCTCACTTGATGTGATAGTCATGCTTACTTTTTGGATAGGTCCACTGCAGGCTGTTCTTTGGCTATCAATAAAAGGCAGCCTAGAACATAGCTGTCCTGTTAAAATAACTTTTATTATTATTATTATTTCTCAGAAGTATTTCTGCCTTCAAATTCTAGTACCATAAACCAAGCATCTTGCACGTTGTTCAAAGAATTTTTGCATTATGGTTTAACCTTTTGAAGTTTCAGGTTAGTATGAAAGACACTGGTCAAGAATTACAGCCAACTGCGTGCCAAAATTAATTTAAATGAAATCCCCTGAGAGAAACGAGGGACAATCTGGATGAAATATTCAGTGGTGGACTTAATAGGGTTTTAGGACTATGTATACAATAAAATGGGGCTGGTGCCAGGCATGCGAAGAGATGAAGTGCTGATTCTTGAAATGGAAAACAGATGTTATAATTTCAGTACTAAATGATTCTACTAAAAGTGCAATCTATGTGGTAAAGCAGCATAAATAATCCACCCTGACAATGGCTTGCTTTCATTGTTTTAGCTGCATAATATTATGAGGGAGGAAAGAACAGGTATGAGTTGCCGTATGTCAACAGCACTCAAAAATCATCTATATTGACAGTTAGTTGGCTGAAAAGTTGCATTACAATGAGTAATTTGTAGTCTGTGTATCCAAGACGTTAAAAGACAGACAAAAAACATTTAAGTTATACTTAAACATAATTGAAAAATTCTAACAAAATGATGGGGGCAGTGCCAGATGGCTGGTACAAGGGGTAGTTCTGGATGGTGGTACAAAATAGCAGGGGCAGTGCTGGACGGCGGGTACAAAATGATGGGGGCAGTTACCCAGGAACACCAAGCAGTCCAGGGTGATGCAAGAGGAGTCACCTTGCAAGGTACATTGCCAGAAACACCGCTACAGAAAGTAACTGGGAAGCACAGCAGTACCAGAGGCAGTTTAGGCAGCTGCAGAAAAGAGTAAAAGCTGCCGTCACAGTATCACGAAATTGATCTAATTTTCACACTATCACACCACCAATTGCTGATCACCACACTACCAACTGCTGAAGCTATTGATATTTTACACGCTACTGTCCCACAAACACGGTATTTGCCATCCTGCTCAGAGGAACGTACTGCAACTGCCCCAGCTCAACATCAGTGATTTAGCCAACAGAACTCCGAACACTTCCTGTTGCACTACAAAATAACCAAAAGTACTGAGACTATTTATTAGAATTGCAGGTGATTTCTGGAAGTTAACTACAAGAGATAACCGCTTTGCTGCTATTTCGTCTTCTGCCTGTGTTGTGAAATACTTGGTAGTTGAGTCTTACAGGGTGATGGAATGTGAAGAGCATCATGCCTGCTCATACTTCCTTTCTTGAATTGCTGGTCATGCCTGGAAGTAGTGCAATGCCCTTGGATAGTGATTCCAGTGAAAACCATGAAATACAAAGACCGTTAAGAAACAGCTTTGTGGGCTGATGCCTTCACATATTTTAATTAGAAGTTAAAGTTACCTTTCTCATCCTACTATAAAGTACCAGATTATTAAAAAATAATACTTTGGGTATATTTGGACTTAAGCTGTTTAATACCATGTGCTTCCCTAAAGAGAAACATGATCACATGAATCATCATACACTAAGAGATTATATACTAAGAGATAGTACTTCACAAAAAATACTGGATCTAATTCTAAGGATTAAATTTTAGCTGCATTTTAATGAACAAATAAGCAATGCCTTTCAAATCTTAAGCCAGCCAGTTTCAGACTCTTTGTCTTGTACTAACCCAAGTACTTCAGTGGAAAGTAGTAAAAATGCTCTGTGGTTCACATTAAAAACATGCTTGGGTTTATATGGCAGATTAAGAAATCTGTATATGGAGACATAAACACACCAAAGCAAATGGGTAATCTAAGAAGTATTACCATCACATGCAAGATTAATGATTTTAGCACACATGTCCTGCCAAATTACTTGGTGTTGAAAACAGACTGATTTTATTTTAAAGGAATCCTGTTAGCGTGTCTGCATGTTCCTTTGTTAAAATCTAGCATAACTTTCTCCTCCAGCACTTGAACTTAAGTTCATTTGTATTGCTAATGGCTACAAATTGAAACAAATTAGCCTGTGTAAGACATTACTTAAAACTGAACAGAAATGTGGATGGCAACTGTGCAGCTTACAGACAGTAAACCATCTCTAAAAGCATTCAAAGGCAACAAACAGGCTGAGTGTCATATTCTTAGTCAGTGGCAGGGAAATCAGCCACCTATGTGTATATACACCTATATTTCTGCCCTAAAATGACCCTTATTCTGGCATATCTGCACTACAAGCCATAGAATCTGGCTTCTTTCCCTCCTATAGGAAATGAGTGACTGATAATAATTAGGCAAAAGAACAGCAGTGGTAAGTTCTGCAGTGGCTGCTTTTTCAGCAGTCATCCTTATTTGACACTGTTGTTGAGAAGGCTCTGCCTTACAAACAACGTGGGAACAGCAATTCCAACACACCTTTGGTACTTGACAAAGATTCTCACTTCTCTCACACCTCTTGTTTTCTCCTTGCTTTCTCCATTACTCTTCTACCATTCTCCTTTTTTGACTAGCACAGAAAAAGAAATACAGAGTACCTTCTAGTCCCTGGTCTGCTTTTATTTTTTATCAAATAAAGCATGCAAGAGTAGATTATTTACTCTAATATAATATCCGTTTTCCCATAGAGTTACTCTAGTGATTAACCTTGCACAGAATCTTTTAAGGTTCTTTTCAGATTGTGTTGGCTGCTGGGCCAACAGTTTGGTGCTTCATTGTCTTAATTCAGCTGTTAGAGGAACTGAAGTTCAGTGAAGCC
>NW_010581584.1:53751-92392 GCF_000705375.1 Tinamus guttatus
AAAGAGGCATCTCCTGCTTGGAGCAAGGCTTGCTCACTGGAGAGGGGAGGAACTTGCAGTCAGCACAGGAATGTTGCTCTAGGTAGGTGGAAGCTTGAGGCATCATGATAAGCAAAAAACACACAACTATAATATTCACCTTAATTGGGAGAAAAAACAGAGCTAGAGATGTTATCTATGTTTTACTGTATGTCATTATGTAACACTGCCAATAACAGACATTGAAAGCCTAGAGAGTGACTGTGACAAAAAAAAGAAAATAAAAGTAGACTCTAACTGCTCCTGCAGGCTCCAATGTTCCCTTCAAAGTGCAGACAAAATGCTGCTTTTTTTCTCTTAATTCAAAAATGTTAAAAAAATTGAGGTTAATTAAAAATGGTCTCAAAGGTTCTACGTTAGAAAAAGGTTCTTGAAAGGTTTAACACGGCTAAAAGAAGGGTCATGTTGTTTAGCATTACTGGGAACACATGCTAAGTCCCCAGGCTATAGCTCTCAAACAGGCACATATATTTGCCTTGCAGAAATATTGACTAGGCTGATATCCTGGCTTCAAGCAATCTCTTTATCCTTGTTTCAACAAATGATTCTTGCCAGAAGTACTGACTTCATGGCAGTGTCAAGGAGAACATATGCTGAAACACCAAAATTCTATACTGTAAAATTCCTTGCAAAAAAACACAAATGATTTTGCCTGCATTGGGAGTGATGGAAAGAAGGAGCACAAGCAGCTTTCAAATATGAAACCTCAAGTGAGTGTTATGCCCCAAAACCACAATGCCTGCCACAAAGTTCCCGTTAGGAAGTGCTTTAGAGCGAAATGCAGAGGTTTGTGGAAAGCACCAACATCCCATAGGCAAAATCATGGATCACCTTTGAGGGGATCACCCTCGGATGTTCTCAAGCCTCTTATTTTCAGGCCTTTACGACCTCATGTCTTGCTACTCAGATCTGCAATCTGCACAAGTTTAAGTAGAGAGCAACGAATTTAGGAGCGGAGTGGTGATGCCACCTCTGATAGGCGCTCACCACCCAGCTGGAAGACCTGGTGTTGCTCAGAGAGGACACTGCTTACTGGGTATGAGTAGGGCTTTCTGGTGACAATTACAGGTGAATCGAAGAGGTAACTGAGAACAAAAGAGCAGGAAGCTTTCTAATTAAAAGACCTAGTGTCTGGCTATTTGCAGTACTTCCTGCCATTTAAGAAGAGTGAAATGCTGCTTGGACCTAACCTGTGATTCATATAACTAAGCATTCAGGATCCGATAGCGACCAGCAATAGATACTGAAGCAATACAAAAACCTTCAAGTAATATTTTACGATAAGACAGGCAGTTTTTAAAAATCAAAAACTTCACTCTTACTTTGTCTTCACCTGTTATCAAAGCAGACTCAAGATGCAAGATGAGTATTTTGTTCTTATTAAAAAGGTTCTGTTGATTGACATTATGACCATATCTGTCAAATCAACAATTCATTCCACAAAGTTCATTCTACAATGCTTTTTTTTTTTTTAGCCAGTCAACTACAATCTCTCACGCTTCAAAATCTCCACAGATGGGTTGATACGAGGCACTTGTTCTATGAAGGTTTTATTCACTGCCATTTAAGTCACTAGGTAAAATGCTCTTTTGACTTCAGAGATTTCTCCTACAGAACTCACATTTTAATTAACAAGTTAAATTTCATAATATCAGTTAACAGTAGCAGAAAAATACAGTGGAAAAAATCAGAATCCTGCAATCATCACAGCAAACATAACTGAATTATTTCCCATCTCAGTTTTACTATATTTTGCGATATTACCTCACCATAGTGTAGCCTATAACGAGACACAAGATAAAACCCTCTGTCCACAAGGCAGCACTTAAAAACCTTTTGAAATCAAAATGGAAAAAAATCCTCCCCCCCAAAATTATGTATACATATATGTACACGAAGTCTTACAACTAAATGCAAAGTTTGTATTCCTTCCCTTTTCAAATCAGCCTCTTCAACCTAGAGCTAATGATACCTAGAGCTATTCTGTTATAATATTTTCCTAAAACATACCGCTAAATCCATGGATTTCTATTGGTTTGGGAGGTATTTCTAACTAAAATAAAATATTACACAGAACAAACACAAGAGAAATTTGTTGAACTGATTTTTTTCCCATCATCTGCTCTCCTTGTCTGGAGACCAGGTGGACATCATTTATCAGCCATAAATAAGTATTTTAAGTCAAATCCTGCTTGCTTTCTTCAGAAGGAAAGAAACCTTACTGACCTGGTATCAGCTGAAAATCTGACGGGCAAAGGCATAGCAGCTGGCCTCTGTATGGCTTAGACAACACAGAATCATGCCAATGCAACAGTCCTGACAACCGACAATTCAGAAAACTTACTTGCCTAACCAATTTAAATGATAACCTTATGGACTTTAGAAAATATGCTTCTGTTTGCTGTGTTCAAACCCAACTTTTTTTACTTGTGCATATTTTTATGTAAAATCATGTAATTTAAGTTCTCCAATTACTATACTTAAAAATGAATAACAAATTGAAAACAAAAAAAATAGTTTGAATGAAGAAAAAACATACTTCTAAAAAAAAACCAAACAAACACAAGTTCAGAGATCTAACAGCTCGATCTTGTTAAATACTTGCAATATTGCTTTAGCTAGCGGAAAGCTGCCTCCCAGCCTCCAAAGGCCAAGGGACACTGCCTAGAGCAGCTGAGAAATACCCAAAATCTTCGGAAGTGGGAGCTATTTCTACAGCCTATGCTGGAATAACACAGTCTGTATAAACGCCCTGCGGATTTAGTACTCACGTAGATCCCAGGGGCTCCCCATGCATTCAGGCGGCTCCTCTCTCCTCCTCACTTCAGGAGGACTCCAGTTCTCTTTTCCATGCAAGACTTTTGCCAAGCCTGGCTGCCTTTAAATCTTTTAGCCACTATTAAAACCTTAAACTTTCATTCATGAATTTACACTTTGAACTCCAACAGTTAGACAGAAGTCATTCCTTTTTTTGCTATCTATTTTGCTATGATAGCCATTATTAAATGAGAGGTTTGTGAAGATTTTATGACTGCTAGAGAGCAACAAATAGCTATCCCATGTCAGCACACCTCTCTCCTGGTGAAATTCTTCCTAAACGTACCCCTCATTGACCTGAGTTGTTTGTAAATCAGAAGAATGACGTTTCCAGGAAGCACTTTCAGCTTTGCTGAATCCCAAGGGAGCTAAAACATATCTGCTTCCTGATACTCTAACAGACCAGCAAGCAACTGATACCACACAGGCAGTGTTTTAAGTTTTTTACCTCGGGAGCTAAATACTGTGGAAAAAAACGAGATGCTAAGTTCAGTATTGCAAATCCTCCCTTGGAAACAAAAACCAGGGTGTCCAGCAGCAGGGAGGCGGGCCTTTCTGCTGCAAAGCCGGAGATGGAGCCCTTCAGAGGAAGGAAATTTGGCCGAGGCGGGAGAGCGCAGACAGCGCGGCCTCTCTGCCTTGTTTTAGCGGCTCCTGCCTCTCGGGGCTGCAGCCCAAACTTCCTTTGTGCTACCGGCAAAAGGAGCGATGCTGAGAATTTACATTCAACCACAGCACACAAACAACATTCTGATGGCTCTCACTTGATTTGTGGTTAGCTATAACCATCATTTTTACCCAAACATTTGATTCTACTTCGCCTTTCAAATATTTCCTGCTGTCTACAGACCTAAAGCTCACAAATCTTTGATGCTATTTACAGCCCTCTACAAATTCACTGTGGTCACATCCACATGCAGCCCACTTAATTAATTACAGATTTTCTACCTGCACAATAACCATTTTCCCTCCTATCTGTCCTTAAAATTGAAAATCATTTTGCCACATATACTTCTAACAGCAAACAGAAACAAACTACTTACTTTTGACAGTTAAGAATCCAAATGACATTTAGAGCATCTAGATGTACAGCAGTTTAATGAAAAAAAGCCTCTCACATAAAGACTTAAAGCCTTTCACTAACACATTCAATAGCTTCTAGATGGCCAGAGACTTAACGGGAGGAGAAGAACAGAGGAGAGTCCATTCCTGTTTCAAAGGAAAAAGTAAAGCAACCAAGAAAAGGTAATCACGTGTGAATATATCCTGGAAGGTATGGACTAGTAATGGTTAATAAAAAAGGATTAAAGATATAAAGCATTGTATGCTACTGGTGTTGCCTCTGGTAATCAGTGCAACAGCTTCTCTCACACTGCTTCTCTTCTAAGGAGAGACAGGACAGAGGGGACTTGTGCCTCTCCCCTGTGCAGAGCCAGGCTTGGCCAGGCCCCCTCTACCCCAACAAAACACATGGTGGGACAGGAAATTCAACAGCAAAATTAGACTTGGAGAAATAAAATGCAGCTTATGACTTCACTGCCACATGCTCATCATTCCAGCATTGAATTTACTACGCTACAGCAAAAAATAACTTGTTCTTGTCTCTCCAACTACGTAAATATACAGTAGTATCAAGGCTACAAGATTCTGGGAATGGTTTCCCCTGACCATATGGCACTCAACTGGAACTGTTCTACAGACAGCCCTCACATCTTTGACATAGCATATTTTTAATTTTTACTTCCTTCAAGATTTTCAACATTTCCTTATACTCTGACACAACTGCTGCGTGATTATTTCATGGATCAAGACTGGTGGTCAGGCCTAAGAAAAAACATATATTTAAAGCTCTCACATACAGCAGTGCTGCTAGCTTTCAAACATTATTACTCCCATCAATCAGACAGAAAAACACACACAGCGTCAATGATGTTGTCCCCGAGTAATGGAAAACTGTATCCATTTATTTGGATTGGCAAACAAAAAACGAAAAAACTTTGGCTAATTTCTGCCTCCCAAATGACTATGTTCAACATCATGTCAATAATGATTTCATTCTTCATTTGCATTAGAAGTTCCTGGTTCTGGATATGCAGTCTAGCAAAAAAAAAAAAAAAAAAAACCTGAGAATATGAAGGAGCAACAGCGGGTGCCTCAGACGGCACCAACAAGCGCTGCTTTTGTATTTTCCTAGGCTGTGCGTTTGATGGGAGCCACGAAGATTTCCTAACACAGACATTGTCTCTTTTGTATCACTTAGCAGTCTTTGATGAATATGCATACTTTTTTTCTCAATTTTCGTAGCCATAATTCCCATGGCAGGGAGTTCCTTTGTTTACCTACATGCTGTATCACTGGATTTTGAGATGGACATGCAGTAATTTCAGTTAATGCCTCCGATGCCTCCTACTTCCTATAGCGAGATGAGGACAAGTCATTTCCTCTTCATGTTCTCCATGAACGCTTGGTTTTATGGACTTCACTCCATCATTCTCTCCCAAGTAATCTCTTTTCCAGACCAAAGTGTTCAGCCTCTAGCAGAAAAGATTCCAATCCTTCATCATCTCGATCACCCCGACAGCCCCCCTTCTGCTTCTACAGTATCCTGCTGGAGATGGGGAAGTTCACACATTGGAGAGACACACACACTGCGTATACATGTGGCTATCTATATATATATATACACACACACACACACACACGCAAGCACTGTGCGATGTCTTCTATTTTATTTTCTGTTCTTTTCCTAATTCCCAACTTCTGAATAGCCCTTTTCCCTGTTTTCTGTTGAGTCGATGTTTTCACAAAACCATCTATTGTAACTCCAGAAGTTTTTTTTTTCTAAATGTAGTCTAGTATCCATGATTATATATATACGTGTGTGTGTGTGCGTATATATTTTAATTTCTGATTATAGATTTCCTTGTGGGTGACTTGAGTTTTACCAGTGCTGCCAGTTATTTAGTATCCTAAGAACAGCACTTCCTACACCCAACTCTTTTTAAAAAAAAAAAAAAAAAAAATTCGGGATAACTTTATACTTTACTGTTCATTCCATTCTGGAACATTTAAAATATTTTGAATATTTTATTATGTTTTTAATGTGCAAAGATAGTTTCTAAACATTAAAAGAGATTTGGAAAAAAATCATACTGAAATTTAAGCTCAACGATTTTTTTCCTCCTATCAACAGACCAATTTTCCTCCTCTTCCCATTTCACCCTCCAAGCATACCCTTCCCCAGTGCTTCAACAGGTTTTAATCAGGTTTTAAGGTTTAACTGTTTGAAAGATGTGCTTATTTCTAGGAATGGAGATATCTGAACAGTTCCAGCCTAGTCGGCGGGCCATGTGAAGCTCTGCGCAGCCCAACGCGCCGCTCGCAGCGTCCTGCCAGCTCAGAGCTCATTGGGGCCTGCTCCCCCCGAAGCTCTGAGGCATCTCCACACAAAAGCAGCTCCTGCAGCCCCACAACTGACTCAATTAGTTACCAGAGCAGCCCGCGGCTGCGCCTTGAGCTCCTTGCTTGTATTGCTGACATCGAAACAAGAAAGATACACAAGTTATTGAAGCATGGAAAAAAAAAAGAAGAAAAAAAAAGAAACTTTTAACTGAATTTGCACCTTTGCTCAGGCAGGGCAGATGCCTTCCTTCAGATACTGGTAGACTGAGGAAAAAGCCACAGGAACAGGTATACAGTGACCTTTGCTGTGCTCCCTGGAAACCTAGCCCAAGCTCGTACATCTTTAAAAGACAAAAACGATGTGAGAATAAAACCCTTTTCTGCTAAGTGTCATGAACACATGAGAGAGATCAGCTTTTTGTGAGTCAAGGAAGGACCATAAAATTTATATGATGAGTTTCTTGTAAGACTATTAAATTGCCTTGACATGCAGGTCACAAGACTTGCATACAGTTCACTTAGATTAAGCACACGCTCAACTGAGTTCTGTCTTCATTACATTGGAGGTATCCACTCTAAGGTGGGTAACAAAATAGAATTTGTGACAACGTAAGCTGCTGTCAGAGCTGGGCAACCTTCTTACAACCATTACATTTTTAATATGATGGAAGTTCTAAAGGCAAAAAGAGCTAAAAGCCCTAAAGCGCAGTAAGCAATATGAAGGTAGGAAACAGCTATTTGGTTTACTAATTCATTTCCTTCACTCGCTCTCTCCTTTCCACACAAATTACTGAGTACCTGTACTTAGGACTAGCCTAGCAGGAAGAAAGTTCCTGCTACCAATATCTACTCGCTGCACCAGGCGCTCACGTTTTACCGATCATTTTGCTTCCCTTCCTGAACAACTCAGCCCTAGCAGGAAGCCCCTGGCCAACATTCAGGCAGATTAAAGCAAAACACCCTCCCCGCTGTCGGCAGCTTCTGCGGCTCCGTTCACAGCCGTGGTGACCAACACTGCTCCTCTCAGCACGTGGCCGAGGGGCCACGAGAGGCAGCGCTCGCACCCACGCGGATCAACCTGCGGCTGAGAGCGATGACAACAGGCACCACGTTGTCGAGAAAACCTGGTCTGATGGTCAATTAGGAACACACTGAGTTTGTTTTATTTAGTCCAATCAATTTTTCAAGGTCTTTAATAGAATTCCATGTGCCTTAAGCTTAAAAGACTTTTATAACACTAAAATAAAGAACTGTGTTGCACAGAACAAACTCACGGGAAATGTAAACAAAAAAAGCATCTCTCTTTTTTGCAAAGTGCTTTCATCCAAGTTTTGAATAAGAAGAAATTCTTTGTGGCTAAAACATATCAT
Source organism: Tinamus guttatus (assembly GCF_000705375.1). Next base: position 61,380 of record NW_010581584.1, read on the forward strand.
ATTGCAAGCTTTGACTACCACAATGCTGTACATAAAAAAAACAGAAGTCTGTAAATGTATTCATTAAAATAAACACAAACCTTTACCATATAGCATAGAATGATGGATGATAGTTATCATTAAGTGCTTCTATAGAACTGTAGCACCTCAATTTCCAGAAGTAACTTCATCTTAGTTCTAGATACATTGTAAAAGCTGCTACATAACCTGCTTTAATCTGCAAAAAATAAAGAGTTCATCCAAAAATCTTTACAGCTGAGATCATGTTAATGATGCCCAAGTGAATTCTTAATCCCGTTCTGCTTTAAAAACATCTGTTCATCCCAAGGACGGACGGCTGAGAAGCACACTTCCGAAAGGCAATACCCCCCCAAAAGCCTTATAAAACTTCCCATTTCCCTTGACATATGAACATTTTGTATTTGCATATACATTTATGAAGATCAAATAACATATCTGTTTTTTCTGAGACAGAAGAATAATTGTGTTTGGAGCGAGAAATTTCTGGAATGGTTTTGTGGCTTAAAATTGCAGATTGCACAGTAATTGCAAAATCGGACCAACTATCCAGGTATTCAATTATGGGCATGATTATTATTCCACATAACCTTTTCAGGACTGAAGCAGCTAGCCTCTTCTCCCATCAGCAGTGTTGTTTTTCATAAGAAATTCCTGCAGGCTCCTATGGGATATGGACCTACAACAAAATTTCTGATCTACATATGGCTTTTGACTGAGTCACTTCAGGAGTTTTATCATTTGTCAGTACTTAATTAAAGCGAGTTATCTGTCCAGGATAAGCATCTCTGAAGAAGATTTACTCTAGTTACGACCCTTAAGTACTTTTACAAATGTTGCACTTTTTTTAAAACCTGTGGCTACCTCTTTTCGTTATCTTTCTATAAAATTTCCACAAAGCATTTTCTGGCACAGAGAAGACTGATTCATTAAACACTAAGATATATCATATGAAAATATGTGCAAGTTGTTCAGTCATCCACACCTCTTATGGTATTATAATTATAATTTGGAGGAGCATGTGATAGCTTTATTTAAAGTTCATGAAAAACATTCCTGAAGCCCTCAGGCCCATAACTGCATCCACTAAGTAAAGAATCACCTGAGTAAGTACTTTCCACCTCTAAATCCCATGCAAAGTTGAAGCAGTTCATGCTGTTAAGTAACTATTAATTTCAACAGCAATCAATATGAACTGAAAAAAACACAATAGAATCTAGAAAAGCAGAGGGAAATAACTCCGGGAAACCTTTGGAAAAGAAGAAAAAAAAGAAAAAAAAACCCTCCGTTTTCTCCACATTTATTTTGCCGGTCTCTGCAATGTAATGTTCGCTCAAGCTCGAGCAGTTCAATTTTGCTTTATTTATCCAACTACGGTCAGTGAAAAACAAGGTCCTTTTTGTGCAGGGTCCTGGACACCACTATGTGGTGGTGCACGCGGCAGCTCGTGTCCCTGCAGTCACCAGCAGGATAAAAGTGTCATGTCAACCAGCAGTAGCAGATGTGGAGACACTTGGTTAATAACTGCCCTTCCCACCTAACACATGGGAGGCAGCAAAGAGATTATGATTAGTAACATCACTTCTCTGAAAACATTCTAACATTCATAAATCTTTAATCCCTTTAAAATGTTACCTACATAAAGGATTTGCTGCCTGCAAACGTTTTAATGTACATTGGGAACATAACATTTCAAAGGGGTAAAAATTCAAAGGCTTAAAGTCTTAAATATGTTTAATCCAAACAAAACACTTCGAATTTTTCAACATGGTGAAAATGCAATTTTTAGTACTCCGGAAAGCAGTTATTTCTATGCCATTAAGTTGCTTCTAATTGTCCACTCATTTGATAATCCACAGAAACTGTCTTATCCCTCCCATCTGCCCACAGACACAAACACACAGAAAAGTCCAAGAAATGAAAACACTCATTCTCCTCTTCAATCCTTTTTTTCTTATTTAGTGGTAACATTAGTTTTGCTTTAAAATAAACTCTAAAATGTTTCAAAAAGGACCTCAAACACCACATTTCAGCAGGTATCTCCTATAACGCTGAAAGGGCTTCCATTATTTTCTGTAAAAAAGTATTAAGTACCTTTTACATCTGCTAGCCATGTGGCTGCTGCATTTATGAACTACTAAAAGCTCCTCTGCTGGTTCTGTACCTGCTCCACATAGCTCTGTGCCTGGGACATGCAATGGGATGAGCACTATTTTCACTGTTTCCATATTTTATCTGTCAAAACACAATGTAAAGACCGTGGAAGGAAGAAAACTATTCCCCTACAGCAGCCTTGCCTTATGTTCCCCTTTTCTGCTTGTACCTCATTAGCCCAGCCTTCCTCCTGGGCTCTGAACTTCCACAAGGAGAAAGAGACCCCCTTAGCTTCCTTACATGCACCTTTCTAGCTGTTTATTCAGTTTTTTAGCTCATATGCTCCTAAACAGCTTCAGAATTTTAGATTACATCCTAAGCTGACACGCAGTCCCCAGGTAACACTTGCTGCTTCAGGACGATGTTTCGTGAACAAGCGACCATGAGTCGGGTTCACAACCGTGAACAAGCCACGAGTCGCAAAAACCACTGGGGCTGTGGCAGCCCCACTTCCAGACCTCCTGCTTTTGGAGGAAAAGAATGAGAACAGGCAGGGAATGAAGGACCAGATAAGACAAACGTGGGGATGGAGGCAACTCGTGCACTTCAGCAACACGACTAAGCGAGCCGGCCTTTCCACGCGACACCGAGGGGATGCGCAGCACACGGACAGCGGGTGCCTCTGCCAGAGGCAGCAGCACGAGCACGACTGAGTCCTGCAACCTTCCCTAAGTAGATCATGAAACACCATTTCTAAAACTGCAGGCCAAAATATTCTCTAGCAATGTTCTCTAGCAAAGCTGTTCATATGCTGATAACACACTACATATACATGGGCATATTTTTTCCTCTATTATTTCCAGACCGTATAGATTGTTGGAAATCCTAAACTTGGGAAATTCAGTAAATGGAAAAAAACATTTCACTGTGAAAGAAATACAGCTGTCCTCTTTAAAACTATTTCCATATGAAGACTCATAACCTTGAAAAAATTTCCAAATTCCAGCCAAAAGAATTCAGTAAAATAATTATAGTACACACTGCACTGCAGATTAGAAATAAAGTAAATTTATGTTTAATTCAAAATTTCTTGAAGTAACTCATAGCCACCAGTTCTTGGTGCTTCTCTGTTTGCCAAACTATACAGCCCACTCCTGTCCGGCCAAACTAACCCAGCGCCCAGTGCAAGGGTCACTAACCTGGGTGATCACAAGGGCCTTTTTCTGCGCACAGGTAGCGTGAGCTGCAGCAGAGATGAGAAGATGGGGACCATCTGAGGCCAGTCCTGCAGACAGACCTCATGATTCTGTGCACAGAGACTGTACAGCCAAGGAAAAGGCAGTGTTTGGGAATTAACATTCCCTTTTGGAAAAAAAATTATGACTGGCTGCATTTGTGGGCCACCCAGGAGAACAAAGCCAAGGATACATGGCCGTGACTGAATGCCTGAAGTGCTGCTTTCACCATCAAGCCGCTAAGACCATTTATAACCGCTGGACTACACTTGTATTTTTACAGTTAGTTACTGTACACCAACCTCCAAACACACTCCAAACCAGGGGCATGGCTTTTTTTCCAAATCTGTCCTGTCACCAAGAAAAACCACAGCAAGCCTTTCACTATGAACACACCACCAGACACGCGCTTCACTGACACACTGAAAGCAGGCTCAGAGCTTCCTTCTCAGTATGGTCTTTTCAGACATAAAACCTTAGAAGAATATTGAAATCACACAGAAGCATTTTCATGCTTCTATTTCTGAAATATGGCAGATATTAATAAAAGAAAACCACAGGATTTCTCTTGTCAGGTAACAGCGGCAATAAAATCTATCTGCACCTTCCTGGGACAACCTTCCCCTTGCAGACATACCCATGCACGTGGGAAATGCCCAAGGGCAGCAAAGTAACAAGCACAATGTAGCCCAAATCAATTTAATTTCTTCCATCCTGGTTCGGTTTTTCAATTCCTGAATCATTTCCATCTGGATAACAACCTGAAAATCCTTTAATTGGGGCATCTTGGCAGACTCTGAAAATTCAGGTGTTGCTTAGGGAAGATTCCTGTTCACCATCAGGGATGATGAGGTGAAGCTGAGAGTCTTGAACTCATTTAGCCTCCAACAAGCTAGGTTTGTATCTAAGTAACCTACACCAGTTATTAAAGATGTTTCGCTTTCAACACAATATTCATTTTCTTAGCTGGCATCTTGGTTTTTATTCCTAAAGACATTTTCCTCCTAAAACAACAGCTCTCACTATAGACATCCTATATAGATCTTAAACACAGAAAAAAAACCTTTCAGTTGTTGTGACTGTTGCTGACATTCCTGTGACAGGGAGGTGTTGCATTTGTCACCTTCCCACTATTCAAAAATATTTGCAGGCCATTTATCTTTGCATTGGAAACACGCAACTATCACAGTTAGGCTAAAATTTGAATCAGAAGATAAAATTTTCATAGAAATATGAGCACTAAAAATGACAGGCATTACTGGAAGGTATCTTGTAAATGTATCCGTTTGCTTGGCAGGTGGAATCTGAGTATGTTAACAGACAAGAATTAAATGGATTAGACAGGCAGAATAGGCACATATATTTTATCTTATTAATGTGTTTGCAGCAAAAATCAAAACAGACTTTCAAGAAAGTACTTGCTTGAGGTTTGTTTGAACAGAGATAAGAGTAATAAACGTTTCCATTCAGCATAGAGTTAGGTGTTAACTTCAGGCAAGTAAATAATCCAATCTGCATTCAATAGAGCGTGCCTAAATCTGACTAAGCCCTAAACTTAAACAATGGTGCTTGGAGAGGACAGGTTTGCTTATATGCTTTAAGTTAAATGTATATGCTGTGTTCTGCTAAAATAGACATCAGAAACGTGTGGCGTCTACTGAAGCCTTTCATCACCTACATATACAGGCTAAATCTTGCATCATCTTTCAAGAACCACAAATGCTGAAAAATTCTCTTACCGGAATTAAGAAAAACAGTTCAGAGTTGCATGGAGTCAGTGTTTTGCTTCCAGGATTATCCTATATGGATGATACTGGGTGAATCAAGTCATGTTAGAGTTGAACTAATGATAGTTATTCAGCAACTCATGAGAGTTATTCAATCTTCAATATTCTTCTTTTCTCTGATTATGTCAATGAAGCAGTAAATCAGGTAAATCTAAAGGAGGTTTTACTGACATTGGATAAAGCTGCTACCAGTCATCTCTCCTGATGTGTCAGGCTCAAGGTCAGCAACAACCGCCCATAAAAAATAAGCAAAAGATTTTTAAAGCCGCTGTTATAAGCATGCCTTTGACCTTGCACATTTCCATAGCTGAAAACAAACAAAAGGCAAATTCTCTATCTTAATATTCCTGTTTCAGATCAATTGATAAAATCACTGTGTTTAGCAGACCCTTGTATGCTTTGCAAGAGTGAAAGAATACATTTTATAATGACACTGACCATAAAAGTGATCTAATGTAATCTTGCAAAATGGCTTTTCTATACTGCTTAGTAATTCAAAAGCTACAACTGCCAGGGCTAGACTTGGTGAGCTACCTTTGAGCTGGGGGAAGCAAGATTCATTGTTTAATAATCCCCAACGTGAGAGGGACTCTGGCCATTGCCAGTAGACTAGTCTCAACTGGCTTTCTCCTAGCGTTATGTTTATTCAAGTGTTCTCCTTTATGAAGAAAGCAACTTGGCTTTATTTCAAGGTAAAGAAAAACCTTCAAGCAGCAAAATATTTTAAGGACAGATGTCTGATCTTGCAACAGCAACTAACACTGCCAGAATATATCTGTGTAATAAACACTTACTCATCAGTCCCCCCTACAACTGCATACATTTATTTTTATCCACTAGGTTGCTCACAAAAAACGTAGCACCTGAAACGGTTTTCTCTAATATCTCTCAGGACAGCTTTAATTTCTTTCTTTTATTACATACAATGTTTTTTCTCTCTGAGGGCCAAATTATGCCTATTACACCTGGAATGTGCTGCTGAGAACAAGGAGGTGCAGGGCTCGAGCAGCAGCAACCAGAGGGACCTCGTTGGGGAGAGGCTCTGCCCCGGCCCTGTCCACGTCCCTGCTGCTCAGCCCGGCTTTGCCTCCTCTCCACCCAGGGCACTCACTTCTGAAGCTAATTGCACTGATGCAATTTCAGCTCCAGCAATCTTTCAAGCTATGATTTAACCAGAACAAACTACAGGCAGAGCTGTAACCATGGTAAAGACTAATATTTTCTAACTCTTTCTAAGATATATCCCTGGTGCTTTCACATGTTTCTATCTTCGCCAAACCTTAACAACCCACAGTGAAAATTTCCTTGCTAGGTACTTGAAACAAGCTGGTTCTTTCCTTAAAATAAATAAATAAATTTCATTTTCTAAAAACGGGATTACATTGAAATCAGTGTTTTGTAAATATACTTTCAAAGTAACTTATAAACCATCTCACTGAGAAATTCCAGTACCTTCCTCAGTTTATAACAGGGATCAAAACTGGCAGAGACTGACACAGTACCAAGGAGGAGCGCTCTTCTCTTCTTGTGGCATTATGTCCACCCGTAGCCATGATTTAAAGCCTCTAAATATCACAATGCACTTTGTCAGCACAGGCTTCTTAGGAGTCTGGCAGCACAACCCTCTCAAACCAGCGTCCCAGCCACACTGCCCACGCTCCTGAGTTTCAAGGACATCCAGAACTCCGCTTGCAACTGCCTCTGACATGTAGGCAAGGCCATGAACACCAGAGCAGTTCCTCTGCCGTCACTGAGGCAGGAGGAAGAGCTCAGAGACACTGTATTTTGTCAGCTGTATTTATTTATACATGACAGAGTAAGGGACAACTGACAGGGGACAAGGATGGAAACTGAAGGACAACTGGAGGACGCGTGTTCTGCAGGATGGGATGAGAGGCTGGTGAGCAGCTGACAGCTCTGTTCACATGAGCTGCATCCAACCCCCCTCAATCATTCTTCAGAAACCTATGAAAGCTCATAGGACTGTTCTGGAAAATGCCACCACCACAGTGTAACTGTACGTTATACACTCTCATTCTCTTTTTCCCTCCACAAACCCTGTATTAATTCCCCATGCCAGACTACCAGAGCTAGAGGTGCTCCAAAATACACAGATGTAGACATATGTGGCCCCAGGAGTGATCAGGTGCAGCGCTGCCACCGGGTAAGTAACCTTCTCTCAGAACTAAAAAATGCCTCCGCTTTATGGAAAGGTCTGACCGGCCAGTGACGTGGTGAGGGATTCAGGAACTTCTCCTGCGTCCCGCGGCGTGCGGAGGAGAGGCGGCAGCGTCCTGCGCAGGCCTCACTCCACCTTCCCGGCAGCTCCAGGCTCCTCACGGCTGCCCTGGGCAGCTCTCAAGGTCACACGGCCGCACTCCAGGACATCCTTAGGCCTAGGCACGTGTGGACAGGTTGGTGGGTACAGACACAGGCCTCTCCCTGAGCCCTTCTCAGAAGCCCTTCTCTCCAGCTTTGCACACAAGAGTCACCAGCAGGTCCTGCTGAGGAGGGATCTGTTTCACCAAAGCTTCTCCTTTCATCTGCCACACACACCCAGCATCTCTCCCCCTACGGTGCTTTAATTAAGCCACAAGTTGCATTATCAACCTGCAGAGCTACCCTGATGTCCAGGGTCCGAGTCCAGCACTCGCCCAGCCGCGAGCAGGAAGCCTCAGCCCTAGACAAAGCCGGTTTTAACTGCTGCCCAGGGGCCAAGGGATTAGGCAGCACCGACGCGCTGCACAGGGACAGCTGAGCTGCTATTCAAGAATTTCACATTCATCCCTGGAAGGTATTTTCCTAGCTTCATTTCTACACAGAAAAATAATATCTAGTATACTTACCATGCTAACAGCAAAGCTCATTTGTCTTTTTCACAGCACTTCCATTCTCAGAATAAATAATCCACCCTTTATTAAATTAGGTTGGCCACAAGGATTAAGGGATATTCTCACCGCCACTCACATTATGGCAGCAGTTACACACACTAATCTCAGTTTCAGCCGTATTTTAGACATTTTAGACTCCCTCACCCCAAACTACTGACGAACGCCCTGCCGCGATTACTGCACGTTGTTTGTGCCAAACCCCAGAAGCTGGGATTGTCCTCGTCGCCTGCCTGGTCCCAATCCTCAGCAAAATCCACAAACAGCTCTTCGAGGAACCTGACTTGCAGGCTCCCTCTCTTCATTGTGATTGCTTGTAAAGTACTCTTTAAGAAGCCAAAGTAATAATATAGTTGTATGCCAGGCATACCCATGTTTAAAGCTCTGCTGGAAGTAAATATACATTTTGATTTGGTCTCAAATTTAAGATTTTTACCCATTTAATTCTATCTCGTTTTTTTCAAAGTTATTATTCTGCCAGTGAGCACTTCAGACAAAAAACTCTAGTTTAGCTCTAGTATCTACTGTGGCCTGAAGGTGAAGCCCTTACTTTGCCAGCAGCTGTGAAGACCTGAGCCCCATTCCTTTTTCAATCCTCTGCGCTTTTCTCCAGTCTTTTCCCTCTATCTTATCACAGCAACACCTGCTTGTTCATTTGGCAAAAACATTGTTTACAGGAAGCACATGCTTAACCTTTTAAATATGTTTCTCTACGCACTAAAGAACTGAAGCAAATGAGTTCCTTTATTGAGAAAAAGATTTCTTAACGAGTCAAAACTCCATAGAAAAAAATACTTTTCCATATTATTATTCAGTTAATGAGATGTTTGTATTGCCTAGCGAAATTTTCCAGTGTCTTTGGCCTGTGATTTATTGAACTACCCATCAAAAGGGAGTAAAGATCAATGTTTAGCACAATTTTGGTATCCCAATCAGATTTCAACTTGCCTACAATTTCTCTGAGTCTGAAATAGAAATTGCATTTAATGTCTGTCTTGATAAATGCTATTTAATTAGGATTTTCCTAAATGTCTGCTGAATGGGTATCAGAGCATGGTAACTGGCCAACCGTAGAGACACAAGACTATCAAGTATGAAAGCAGATTTCTGACATGTAAAACGATCAGAAAGAATAGGAAAACATTTGTATGCAATAAAGAATGCTATGGAATAAGAAAAATAAATCCTTGCTGGAAGTATCTAACTTAGACAAAGGCATGAGAGGCTTGCCTAGTCCCAAATAAGAACTTTTCTACTAACAAGTAGCAGCAGTCAACTGGGTTTTGGTTTTTCTTATTTAAAGTTAACAGGAAAGGAAAATCCAGAAATAAAACTGCTTTTACTTATATGAGCGGTAGCATAATTTGCTGATAATATGTTGGGAATCCCTTTAGCTTAGAATAACTTGCTTGTGATTTATATAAAGAACAGAGAGAGACAAAATTCTGGACTACCATTGCTCTTCTGACTTCCAAAGAAATTGTCAACATCCAAATAAAAAATATATTCATAGCCTGCATTAAGATCAGTTCAACTAAAGATGCTTAGTATAGATTAACAATCAAAGAGAAAGCCATGCAAGAGACTTGGGCTGTCTTGTTACCTGACCGCACTGAAGTCCTGGCTACTACAACCCCATTACTGTTAGCACATAAAATCTCTTCATAGCACAAGCTCAGCTGATCTGTTGGGCAGTCCAACTCTTGGAGCGGGGAGGATCCGGCAGGCAATCCAGGTAACCAATGTGAATACATGCAACAATGAATATAGTCATGTAAGAAAAACTCAAACAGCCCTCAGAGATCAGGTGTGATACACATTCTATGCCAAGTTTTGCTCAGATCTGTATATGCAAATCTCACAGAACTCAAAATGATTGTGAAGATGAAACAGTTCAAAACAATTCAACTCTACAAGTAAGAATTCAGATTGTAAGTGCACACCAGTGGTCTGCTGGTGTCACCTTAGCCCCATCCTTAGATCATTCTCACTGGCAAAACTAAAGCTTTACCTAGCAGGATGCTACAAGGTATTTAATGCTGTCAGTTCATAAAGAGCTTAATAATCACTTCATGTAAAATGAGATTTTAACTACAGCACCCACCCACATTAATGCATTTAAGTCAAGAGCAAAAGTCCCGAATCAGTTCCTCAATTAAGCCTTGCAATATGCCCCAGATCATCTGGCATAAAAAGAGCAATTAAACCCTGCTCTTTCAAAATAGTACAAAACAAGTAACTGCAGCAGCAGGTAGCAGAAGGGCAGTAAGTTTTTCTGGCACAATTAGTTTTTTCCACTTAAGTGAAACAGCCAAAGGATATAAGAAAACAGCCAACAAAATATCAATGTCAAGCATGGAAAGAATCAGTCAAGAGAACACACAGTTTGGTTCCCTATTTGAGCAGGAAGAGAAGGAAAAAAAGGTGAATTTCCACTTGGAACAAATTCATGCTTTAGTCCACCGCACAGAATTCTGGCAACTGTATTTCCTGTTAGATCAGATCAATATGCTAAATCAAACTTGCAAACATCATCTGCAAGCATCCATTTTCGTGCATTCACACCCAGGAAATGCTTGAGAAATACATGGGGCATGGACTAATAGCACGTGGCTCTTCCTTGGCCTGGGGGAGCTGCTTGCGTGCGGCTGGGCAGAAGTCCCCAGCAGCCCGGGACGGTGGTTACTAAACTTTTCCAGCAGATCTCTGCAAGGGCGGGTCAGGGGAACACAATTTTCTATTAGGACACTGTCACCACTAGCCTGCACAGGGATGTAGCCACAGCTAAGCAAGTCCCACTTTCGTCAGCTCTCTTACCCAGTTAACCTACCATCTGTGCAGCATGCAGCTGGTTTACACTGAAGCAGGGCTTAAGGACACGTTTCTGTGTACCTAATGATACTGCAAGCAGCTTTTCAGGAAAGGGAGGCTGAAAACTGGTAACAAAAGGAAACTTGCAGTAACTTATAACCAAGAAGTTAAAAACTCCTAACAGCTAAGAGATGAAAGAAAACATGATCACAAAGATAGAAAAAAGAAAGGAAAACTGTACAAAGCAAGTAAAATGAGCTTCCACCAAAAATCAATCCAAACTCAATGGGAAAACTGAGCTAGAGCAACATCACCCAGTCCTCGGAGGCCTGTAAAAATATGATGGGAGCACTAAAGTGCAACTAAGGCTGTTAAAGCACGGACTGTTACAATTCCATACAACCCAGGTCGCCAGTCTTACAGAAGAGTCTGCAGGAATAGCAGCTCTGTGGTTTTACTTCACACAGCTCTGGACCTGGAAAGTCAAGGGATAAAAGATCTTCAATCCTTAAAAGAATCAGGGAGCACTATCAAAATGTGAAAAAGGTACTCATGGCAAAACTCCCAAAGGTGTATTTAAACTGCCATCAACAAGCCGTCATTAATTAGCTGAAAATCATTACTCTAATCATAGTTATTTGCTCCAGAGTTGCAGTGAGGCAATACTTATGTGTGTTTTTTAACCTCTGCATTTTACAAAAAATAAACAAAGAAAGTAGATAAAGCAAATTTGCCAGGTAGTCCAGCTTTCATGAAATTTTAGAGGCAGTTAGAGATGAATAACAACAATGTTGTTCTAATAAAAGCTGTTGTAGATGGAAACTGCCAAAATGTAGCAAAGCAACTCTGGAAGGCTGTATAATACTGCTACACCGTGCTTTTAGTCACCACAAGCCAGCTACAAACTCAGGACGGACTACCAGAGTGCAGCTGGGGCTGAGGTAAAGTAGTTTTAGGGTAAAGCAAGAGATTGAAAAGACCAGCGATAAGTTCTGCAGTGGGTACACTGACAGCAACGACCAAGCGAGCAAACCGCAGAGCCTGGACTCCATTCTGGTGCTGGCTGATGCGCTACACCTATCAAAACAACTGACTTAGTCTTCAAGCAACAATTTAAAAACGTCCTGTGTTGGTAACATGGGACACAGTTCCTTAAAATACCATTGAGGACCACAATGTTTACACCATGACCAGAAAGCCTGCACTTCAGCATGACCCCAGGACAGACGACCCTGCCTCCTAACCAGGGAGGACGCATCCTGGCCAAAACAGATCCCACCTGGCACTCCAGCTGTGGCAATGCTCAAAATGATGCGAAATGATGCAAGGACACGAAAACAGACAACGTGCAGGAACCTGCCCAGCATTTAGGGAGCCAAAGTGAGATGCTGAGCCAAAAATACACTTTGCATTTGTTCTCCACTCTTGAAGTTTGGGAGAGCTCTCTCCAGAATCTTCTTCATGATCAACCACAAGAACTGTGAAGGGTTTGACAACCAGCATCCCTTTCCCTCCATGGTGCACTGAAATGATCCTGGCCACACCTGCCACATATGTCTTGCTGTTCAAGAGGATGTTGGTAATGTGAATTAGAGTCAATAAAATGCTTAGATATTTTGTGGAGTAAAATCACCTTTCTCTTCTGCAAGACACTGTACTGAGTATTGTTGGCTCAGCTCCCTACATCTGAACATTTAAAATGCAGTTCTCCTAATGTACCATCCATTTCCTAATGCTAACACAGGTTGCTGCACGTGTATGCTGGCTGACCTTCTTTCTATGACTATGCATCATTTGTTGGTGTAAATTGCTTTAAAGACTAGCAGAATATGGTAGATATTTACAGTAAATAATGAAAATACCATCAGAGCTCTATGCTCCCTATCTGACTTAACAAGGATGCTTTCGAATTGCAGAAGACGATGTTATTTTCTTCATGAAGAGGCACATACTATTTCATGTAGCTATTTTAGCTGTCTCCTAGCATAAGATGATTTTGCTCTTAGACACAAAACAGAGATCACTTACTGCAGGGGTAACCAAAACCAATATGAACATTAACACACCTAGAGCAAGACTAGTTTTCAATAAAAATTTGTTAAATAATTCTGTAATTTTGAGAAATCTTAATCTTCCTAATGATAATGAAAGACACTTCTCAAAAGCATAACCGTAGAGAGGAGACTGCAAAAACCTTCCGGCCGCGCGCTGCGTGGTGGGCGGCAGCCAGGCCACAGCCCCTCTCAGAGTGTGCTGGGGGGTGGATGTCCGCTACTCACCTCCACCAGCAACCTGCTGAGAGGAGGCAACTCCTGAACACCCAGCTCCTAGACAACAGCACACAAATTAGTAATATCGCTACTGAGCTTATGATGCTTTTTTGGAATCCACACATTTTGGCAGGCATATGTAGGAAACACAAAAACTAACAAAGATTACAATAAATCTATCCCTGTTAATGCACGGTTTGCGATGTTAGTGGAACTGACGTGCCACGCACAGCCAAGCTACCATACTTTAGAAGCAGAATATGACCAGTCATTCTTGAAATAAAACCCATCAACAGGTTTAAAATCCTAATAGACTATCTGCTGAAACCTTAGTAAAACCAAAAAATACTATTTGACATATTCCTGGCAATTTTACTTAGCTCTTATTACCAATAGATGTCTCTGCAATGTGATCAGCAGAAGGCTGAGTTTTAAGTTTCAGCAAAACTCTGCATCAGCTGTATCCTCACCCGATGCAAACACCTGTGTTTGTAATGGCAAAGAATCCAGCATCTGTCCTGGTCTTCCAGAACACTTACCGGAAAGCTACAGCAGCATTCAAAAAAAATGCAGTAAACCTACATTAGGGCTGTGCTAGTATCAAAGTTGTTGAGGTAGACTGCAAAAGAACAGTTATGAACTTAACGAGTCCATCTACAACACCTAATAGCTATCTAACAGCTTAAAGGATGATGCTAGCGTAAAGCTGGTTAGGCAGTCAAATCCTTCATAGCAATTAAAGTGCTTAACCAACAAGTTCAGATCCCATTTACTGTGATTGCAAGATTAATATCTACTGAAACTTTAATGAAAAAGGAAGTGAAGCAAGTGGCTTCCGTGGCTTAAGTCTGACAAAAAGAGGTATCTGCATTAGTGTTCAAGAGCTTGCTAAAGAAATTGCCTTTGTTATCTGTAATCCTTTTAATCTTAGCCCCAGTGAAAGACAGGAGTGAAAAGAAAAATCAGGACAAACAGTTCACACGAAGGCCACCCTTTATCTACTATTCATGAGGTAGCATGGAAGAATTTTCCAGCCTTTTAGAAATTTTATACTGGTTGCCATAGGAGGTTGTCTCTGTAAAGTATTTATGCCTGACCTCTGCAAAGCAGCAGATAGGAACTCAGTGACAGAGAAGCGGGAATTGCTCTAGGAACTCCCAACAGCTGCACACTGCACATCTGCCTAAATCTAGGGAAAACCTCCTCAGGAAGGACAGCATTCCGGGTGCCACTGGCTGGGAAATGAGTTACAGCAAAGACTCTGCATGGAAAACTTCCACCCACGCACACTCTTCCCTTACTTTGTCAGTCTTGGATAATTTTAAGTAACTGAACCATCTGTCCATATTATAATAATTTTAAAACAATTTAAAGTACGTGCTAGTGTTTAAAAGGTAGAATGCATTTACCACGTTATGTGAGTTATCATTTTGATACTACATCAGACACAATTTTACTCTTAACAAAGTATCGGACTACAAAGAAGGTCACTTACTACTCCCATTCCGCTGACTGCTGAATTCAGGATCTATCTTAAATTTCTAAATTCAGTCAGGACTACATAAGAGTCTGGAATTTTAAGGCTGAGCTTTAACAGACAGAGAGCATTTTCCAAGTCCTTTCCTTTCTGTTTGGAGACTTATAGCAAGTCCTGTTTATTTTTTGGTCAACCAAAAATTGTGGAAGATTGATTTTTGTTTCCTGAACGGCCAATATCCATTCCCCAACACCACCCCCTTCATCAGAAAGTAGATGTTTGACTTTCTATTGACTCATGTGCTTGGCCAGTTTTCCCTACTCTTTACAGACGTATGTTTAGGCTTTTTTTTTTTTTTTTTGCTAGACTTCACTGTTTTAATTGCATAAACCTCAATGTTCTCTCTGTTTTACATAAAGACAGCTCAAAGTTAACGCCATGATTACTAACTGATAATTGAAACTTTTTCTTCTAAAACTATCTTCAAATTTCTTCAAAAATATCTTCAAGCACAGGAGACCACGCAGTAATAATAGCTGCAACGTGATATATTCCCCCTCCCATTAGAAAATTCTACCTGATTTAAAAGTTTTATAATTTTGCAGGATTCGCCTAGGAGAGTTTTTGCCCGTGACGGGAGGGTGCGTTAGGCCCTGGTGAGCGCCGCGCTCCGACGCGGCCGTGCCAGGCAGGCAGGTTCCAGCAGGGGAGGCCGGCGCGGAAGGGGCTGCCGGAGCAGGGGCCGCCCGACACCAGCGGGCGGGAAGAGCCGGGAGGAGGAGCTGCTCCCTGCCGCTCCGTGACACCGACCACAGCCAACGAGCAGCAAATTCGGGGAGTTCAATACAAGCAGCTCAGCCTTGCAAACAGCAGCACCAGGACACTTTACAAACATGGCAGAATTTGGCCTACTATAGGCTTACAATACTACCTTTCGAGTCTCTTCCCAGAACTTAGCGCAGACTGTAAGCTCCACTGTAGCTGTGGAGCTACAAAAAAGCCTCCATATGTTGTAAGCACTGTTTCATGTGGAGCTACAAAAAAGCCTCCATATGATGTTTCCTGCTAATTGAGTATCCCTACATACAGGTTACAACTCAGCTAAGTCAGGACACAGGCCGTTTGCCCGTATGTGAAGATCACTCTTCTAACAGACGATTTCTATTACTCTGAATACAAAGCATACTCAGACTCACTATAAAGAAAAGTCATTTGTAGCAGGAGTACAGAGAGAATGTTAGAAACCTGATGCTAGGATTAAGAAAAGAGTCAAAATATTCTCTTCTCTACCCTAGAGCAAAATTAGCAGCACTTTGAAGTTCTGACACAAAAATCTTCAAAGTCTGCCTAACAGTAACAAGGAGTTTGGGTTGAAGTACACTGTTTAAAAGGGACTGTGAAATCTGCAGGCCTGAATAAACTATGCGGGTTTAGATCCAGCCCTTCCATCCCCTCCCTACAGTCCTGTGTGGCTCCAGACCTCCCTGGCAGACTTCCCTTCCTCCGAGCTTTGGCCACAGGATACACCGCAGGATTTATATCCAGAGGCAGAGTTTCACGATGCCAGGGTTCAGCATGAGGTCTCATCAACTTTTCTCCTTTCTGTTTTCACATTCCTTTGCATTCTCCAAGGCTATCCTGAATACCACAGATTATTGCTACGGTGGTACCTAATCTAGCCACCAACCAAGAGGGCAGATAATCTGCTCCTGCTAAAGCAAACACTCATGTCCAATTCCTATGGACCACCAGCTTGGCCCTCCCTAATATCTCAACAAGCCACATTCACGACGGACCCACGCTCAACCAGCCTGCAAGCACAGGAACTGATTTCATAAGATGAATTTCAGGCCTCACATCCTGTTTAGCATTGAACTTGCTGGTTCTCTGGTACCACACACCTAAGAAGATGTCACTGCTGTGTTTTTGCTCTTCATGGAGCATGCTCAGAGAAGGGCAATGAAGCTGGGGAACGGACTGGAGCACAGACCTCATGAGGAGTGGCTGAGGGAGCTGGGGTTGTTTAGTCTGGAGAAGAGGAGGCTCAGGGGAGACCTTACCGATCTCTACAGCTACGTGGAAGGGGGTGTAGTGAGGCAGGGGTCGATCTCTTCTCCACAATAACTACGGAGAGGACAAGAAGAAATGGCCTCAAGTTGCACCAGGGGATGTTCAGGTTGGACATTAGGAAGATTTTGACATGGAAAGAGAGGTCAAGAATTGGAACAGGATGCCCAAGGACGTGGTGGAGTGCCCGACCCTGGGAGGGGCTTCTCCCATACCCTGCACTTTGCATGGATGCAGCAGGGAACAAGTGTGTATAAAATATCAGCATTATGATTTGGTACTATTTAATGGTTATTTTTGCCCCATTGAATAAAATTGATATCCTTAGCCAGGTACCTGAGTTTTTATACACTGGGATGAATAGTCCTGACTGCATTTTACTGGAGAAACAAGCTGTAAGCAGTAAACAATTGTAAGATGGACTTTTTGTATACTTATCATTCTGGGTAAATAAAAATTTCCTGGACTTTGTTCATGCTTTGTGTGTTCATGGGCTATTTGTACAAGTAAGTCTTTGTTTTAAACTTAAAGCAAGAGAAAGCAAGGACACTGTTGTTTTTCATAGAACACCCATTCTGTTACCACATGACAAAAACACGGCCCATACTAATACTTACTCTAATTCATTAAAGAGTATCTCCTTAAACTTGGCAGGACTTGAGTACAAAGAATTCCAAATGTAATTCCAGCGTCCCCAGTCTCAGACACTGGCAGCGTTCAGAAGCCAGGCATTCTCAGAAGGAATGCTTTTAACTTCATCACTAACAGGGCTGAAATTATTGTAGAAAGAAGCATGTTTCCTTTTTGCTTCAAATACCCACTGTCTTCAGTGCAATCCAGACCAAGGTTATAGAAAACTCCATGATCTAAGTTTGGTGATCCAAATCCTTCAGTCTTAGGGAAAACTGCCACAGAAGCCAGGGAAAGGAGTTTTGCCTGGTAAAGACTGCTGCATTTGGCTTAGAATATAGATGGCTTTAGAAGCTAAGGAGAACATGAGCAGGACACATTGCTGCCTCTAAGTAGCATGCAATTCTAGTCACGAAAATTGTAAATTGCTTCACAACATACAAGTAAACATCTTAAAAACAATCTTGGAGTACTTACCTTAGGTTGTGGAGCACACAAGACAGGAAACACAGACAGGTTTGTGTGACTGAGTTAAGTGACCAAGATGACACTCATGCTGTGCATATTTACAGTTTTTCAGTATAACTCTTTCCTTAGCAACCATGAGAAGAAAGACATCTTAAAAAAAAAATCATTGCGGGGTAGGGAAAAGTGGGGAAGAGGGGGACAAGGAAATGTTTACTCGAATGTGCAGTTTTGTTAAGCGCTCTGTTCCTCATGGATGTGCAGTTCTGCTCAGAGCTATGTAAGTCATGTTATTCTTACCTTTTATTTTATGGCTTATTATAACCCGCAAGATATTGGCATTCTTCAATATGACTTATAACACCACTAGAGAAGTGTGAAAATAACCTATCTTGTTTCAAGATGTACAGTCAGAAAAACATTTCCTAGAAAACAAAACACTCTGCTACCTTATAGGCAGAACATCACTGTTGCAACTTGTCAGCTCTGCGTCCCTAGGGCTCCCAGCACGCTCGCACGCGCCTGCACACGCTCTCCCCCGTGCACACGGATTGCTGCGGATCCAGCCTGTGCCCCCGGATCCGCACAGTCCCACACCCGCCAGCACAGGCAGAATGCAGACGTGGGGGCTTCGCTTGCTCCGTGCATACCAAAAGAAAGTTTCCACCACTCTAATGAACTGATAGAAATGGATAAGCTACACAGGTATTTCAGTTATCCCATAATTCCCACAGAATTGCATGCAATCTTACTCTGCCAGTAATTACGTAATACTGGCAGAGTACTATTGCATAATAAATAAGATTATATATTTTAAATCTCTCTGTAGCAATTAATGTCTAAAAACTATTTTAAAAATGCATTTATTCTGTTGTTCCTCCCCAGCGGGGCTCATTGAGTGTGGGTTTCTAAGAGCACTTTTGTCTTTACACCCTGCTGTGCTCCTCCCCAGACCGTCCCCTGGGCCGACTCTCCCTGTGGGGGACAACAAACAGGCAGCACAAAAGCTGGGCTGGGCTTCGGCAGAGGGAGAGCTAGTGGGAGCCAAGGCAGCTCGGCTGCAGGGGCCAGGCAAGCCCACATCCCAAATACCAAGAGCCCACAGCACTGGAAGAGCAAAACGCAAAGCCTTGCGGTGGGTCGGAGCGCACAGGGTAGCCCCTCGTCTCCCTCAACCCCAGGCTGTTCTGCCCCAAGCCCTTTCTGCCTCAAGAGAAGAGAAAACCTCCCGCTTTCCAATCTAAATTGAATTCTTGTATCAAAATCTAAAGTAATTACACCGAAGGGGGATAAACAGATGCTAAGTGTGTGACAGGAAGCAGAGACTTATTTCCAAAAAAATGCAGGTGTGTAATGCATACATACCTTCCTCACACACCAACCTGTCTTCTGGTAAAAGAAACCTCTACGTTTTGTGCCTTAATATCTTCAAGTAACCGCAAGAGAAGGGATTCTCTCGCTCAGCTTCGAGACAGAAGCTAACGCACTCCTGAGCCTCCCACTTGGCAAGGAACCGCGTGTGGAACCTGTTGGGATGGCACTGCTGCACGTGCCTCCAACACTGCGCTAAGGCGGCCAGGGAAGGGGAAGTGGGGCAGTCAGATGGTCCACAGATGGCCTAGCATGCGAGTTTACCATATATAAAAACAGTGAGGACAGATTTGATGTGGGAGATTTAGATGGGAAGATATTTATTTTTGCCATTTGACACAGACAGTGGATTTAAACCTTTGTAGCATGTCTCTCCTTTCCCGTTTGGCAGCAGCACTGAACTACATAACCTACATCCTGGCGGTTACGTTTCCACCTGCTTTAAAAGCAACAAAGGAACTCAGTTCTGCACTTTGACACAGACCAGTACATGTTGGAAAGGACAGAGCTTACAGCAATAGGAAACAAGTCAAAGGAGAAACAAATATTACCACATCAGCCTTCTGCATAACCTGAAAGCACTCACTCTTCAGAAGAAAAATAGATCTTTTTCTACCAGGTTCCCACGACAGTTCTAAGACAGACACAGTTTTATGGTCTTATGTTTTTTTTTTTTTTTGCTGAAAGGCAAACTTGGATGCACTAAAGCACTTTCTTACAAGTGAAGCCTGAGTGCAACTGCTGCCAACTCAATAGTACCCCAGCTCAAAGCACGCGGAGTCCCATGGCTTCAGCTCCACCACTCCGGGGAAACCAGCTCCGCAGCCTGGCACAACCGCTGCCTGGAAAGCTGCCAAGATTGTGCATTGACTTAAGCTCCAGACAGACTGCAAGGGCTGAACTTTAAACCATTTGTATTTCTAATGTACACAAATAAATTTATAGCTGCATAAAAAAAATGTCATGCTTCAGGGATTAACCTCTAATAACCTTTCTTGCTCTGTTAACAAAGACATTTAAAGTCTGCCTCTCCAAGTTACACAGGACTTGGGTTAATGAAGGCAATTCAAACAGAAACAGGGGCCTCATTACATCTAATAGGGGATTAGTGACACCAGCGATTTTAAGACCATTTGTGGACACTTTGATGCCGCCCTTTGGCTTGGGTCTCCACCACTTCACCTCAGGATTCCTCATGAAGGGTAGTTTGGAACAAGCTGAATGAGATGTTACAGAAGTGACTGTCATGTATGACTTGCCAAGTGAAGTGATTTTCAGGATGTCATCAAACAGCCTTTTTTTTTTTTTTTTGTATTTTACATTTTAATAATTTATTGCTACTCCTATTCAACAGATGAGGAAAGTAGGGTCAACCATGCAAAGACATTCACCTAGAGATTCCAGTCCTCCTAATGATCATGGACGAAGCCCAGCTACAGCTAGGCAGAACACAAGAATTCTTAACTAGAGCATGAAAGTATGTGAGAACATGGGACACTGCCTCCTAAATTCTCACTGTTCAAAAACTGTAAGTATACTCTGAAAAATATGCATGCTGATTCTTTCCTATGGACATTAGCTCTTCCTCACCACATTTTTAAGACCATTTCAGTAAATTGTTGCTGCTATCCAGGTCACACAACCAGTGTTGCACAGCTAGTCAATGAAGTTATGGCTTAGAGAACAAGTCAAAAATCTCGTATGTTAAAGTGACACTTTGCAAAAACTTCTTTCACTCTGTAATTTCCGGATGGTCTTTATGAGAGCTGTCCTTTCCTTAAATAACAAAACAGCAGTATCTCTACCCCAGGTGAGAGATGTGCTGTACAACAGCCAGGAACTAGACTTCTGCCTAGAAATCTCAAGGCACAAAGGTCAGAAGTTCAGCCTGTTTCACATTAATCTTCAAGATGTTTCTTGGGCTAAAAACCTAATTCATATCCCCCCATTTCCTTATTGAAAACAGTGAGACCTCCACTTCTGAATCTACAGCAGTATTTACAAATCGAGAGTTTCGATTTTGCACTGCCATCTGTTCCCATGCTCAGCACAGGCTCAGCGGCACCCAACCCTCTCCCACCATACCTGCTTTCATATTCTTTGCATTACTCTTCTTCAGTTTCAAATTAATAAAAAAAGGCCTTAATTCTTCACTATCTGATAAAATAAAGTTTAATCTTCCACAGCACTGTTTAACATGAAATGTCATGTCATGTTCCAGTTGCTAAAATTGTACAGAAAGAAACTGCAAAATTTCAGGACAGACTTCCCAAAATGCACTCAACCTTCCCTGGACAGTCTGTCCAACACAATTTCTGAAGCCCACTACAGCCCAGGCTCTAGGGAGTCCTGTCTGCCAAACTTCTCGCAGAATCACATGTGTATTCTGAGCCTCTACATCTCAACTGGGAACCACTCCCACAGTAACTTCACTTGAAAAACTACTATTTTGTCTGAAAATTCCTTTCTTTCATATTAAGTTCTGATCAAATAATTTTATTCCTGGTTAAAAAAAGAAAAAAGCAGCTTTGAGATTAAATGCTATTTTTTTCTTCTCTTTGAGAAGGAGGAATCCAAACTGATCTTTTTTCCCTTTTTCTTTTTTAACCAGAAGAACAGATGTGATGGCTATTTTTAAACACAAAGTCCATCTTAACAAAGTCCTCATTATTAATCTTAGTGCTATTTGACTGCAAAAAAATGCTTCTTCTAGTATCTGCACCATAAGGAACTCTAGACCTAATTTATTTTTCATAAACTCCACATGTCTGAAGATGTCATGCACCACAGAACATCTGGGGCTCAAAACACTGCATAGAGAATACATCCATAGGAAAAACCCTACAAAACCAGGCTTGCACTCTCATTTAATTTCATTGTTAATTTCTCCTTAGCTTCCAATAATGATATAGCCTTATCACCTCAGAAACATGGTTACATATTTTAGAGTAGAAAGTCCTATCACCCTCACAAAAAAGTGTGGTCCCATGGGAGAAGAACATGCATATTGCACGGTGGAACTTCTCATAGGCCTGGGGTTGGAAGCGTCTCCACGTTTCCATGGAAACGTGAAGTGCTTTGCTGAAAAGGGCACATCTCCGATGCCAGTGGTGCCAAAAGGTCAACGATGTGTTGTTTCATTTTAAATCACTGCTGATGCTCACGAGTCTTTACTAGCTGCTGTAACTGTCCTGAATACTGAATAGGCAATGTACCACAAGAAAAGAAAGAAAAGGATGTTTACAACACTGATACACATTTCTCCATTAAACACAAGCATACCATGCACATACGACAATATAAAAGATATAAAACATTTCCAAAGGGGAAACCAATGACAATCCTAACTAGTAAGATACTCTTTTGGTGAATCAAGGCCTAAAAGTGGGTTAAACAGCCCAACAGAAAATCAACAACATACAATGCATGTGCTACAACAAAAACATGATGGCTGTGGCTGGATCTGAGTCCTTACAACTAGTGAAGTTCTTTTCCCACAACAAAACATAGGGCCTAATGCATCTCTGAAGACCTAAGGGGAAACATCTGACCGAAAAATATGGCAATAATATCACAAATGAAACTACTAACCTGAATTGTGGCTTTGAACTACCCTTTCCAGACTAACCAGGAAACCCTGCAAGAGGCAACGCTGGAGCTCTGACAGAGGGGAGGGCTGCTGGGGCAGGCAGCGGGGCCACCGTGCCCCATCACAGGGAGCCAGTCTCCAACAGACGGTCGGTAAAGCAGAAAACCACAAGGAAATTCAGGTTTCAAAGCACAGCAGGTTATGCATGTTACCTTTCAGCACATTTCCAGTTATGCAGATCCACGGAAGAAAAGTTTCCATTTATTGTGTTGATTTGTTTACCTAGTGCGCTGGTTTAATTCCATCAGGCCTACCAGACCACACACTAACTTAAAAACCAGTTCCCAACACAGGGCTCATCAATCTAAAAGCAGTATTTCATCAATATCTGTATCTTCTGTTCAGGTCACTCATTAAACACAAGTCTGTATGTGCCTCTCTCTGTCCTGCACAGCTCCAATCCCAACCTCAGGACCAGCTCTTTCCCCCTCTTAAATCCTAAATTGAAGAATTAAGTAAACTGCATGTACATTCAAGAGAAGCCTGGCAACGCTGCTCCAAGGGTAAGGGAAATAGTACTGCAAAGGACCAAACTTGTTGATGAATTTGCTATCTTTACAGAATTAAAGAAAATCTGCTGTAATACCACAAATAACGAGGATATATCTGCATGTTTGCATTTTTTTTAAACACACAACAGGAAAATATTGCTTCTGTTTTCTGTCTTTGTCTGAGTGCTTCATCTTTCACAAGCCCTTTGCAACCATATACAGAGACTTCATCACACATACAAAATAGACCTAAGATAGGAAAGCTAATGCTAACCACCAAGCGTGACACATACCACACTATCATAGAAGAACCTTTAAAATCTGGTAAAAGAGGAGCAGTAAGGTTGAAAGAGCCTTTCCCCTATGCAGAGTTACTTACCAAACACCCACCCAGCACACAATTGAACTCTCTGTCAGATTGATTTCATTAAATGTCCAGAGCGAAACACTGGATTTTGATTCTCCCTCCAATCACATTAGTTTCATTTTCAACCCTGCACACAATGAAATGTTGTTTGCAGAGTTACTGCTGATCTCGGCAATGTTCAAGCATCTTTAAATAAGAGTCAGGCTTCACTGCGAACTCTGACAAAAAAGGCTGTAGAAACGCAGTAACTCGTTTCCCGCCCCGACCCTCGGGGACATGCTTTTCCTCATGGCCTCCCTTGCACAATTTCCGAGCCGTCTCAGGCCTCCCGGCCCGGAGGAGCTTGGGGAAGCGGTGGTTACTCCTCCTTGCTGAGGATGGAGTCAGACCACACGGCTCCGCAGCCAGCCGAAAACCGGCGCAAGCATCACGCAGAACCAGATTCAACTCCAAATACTTTGGACAACATGAATGCTTCCAAACCTTAAACTACCTGTCCATTAAATATTAGTCATTGCCTATGAGGACTTAAAACGCCTAATTCTTCTAGTGCTTCACTGTAAGAGCTAAACTAAGCCCTGTGAATGCTGTGGTCGGGCTGAGGTGACTTGCCTGGAACCAGGGGAGCCAGCGAGGGCTCCTCTTTTCGCTCTGTTTAGCTCCATTTGGCTCAGGCATCTGAAGTGTGCAGGACACTGCAGTCCTCCTAAACTTATTTAAGGCAGAACTTACTAGGGTAGACTACTACTTTTTTGCAATAGCTCAGGGCAATTAAACTCCTGCAGTTAAGGACACATGTGCCCAGCTGCTATAGACGATCAATTTCTATACATCTTCCCCTTGACAAATGGCTATTTATAACCGAAACTGTATTTTTATTAATACAACTATTATTCCAATTCCCAAGTCACTAATATCTACAGCCCCCAAATTTTCATTTTCAGTGGCACAGATATAAACATACAAGCCGAATACGAGGGATGCTGCTACCCAGGGCATCACAGGTACGATGCACGTGGTGAGGACAGACCTTGGGCGGCGCGCTCACCAGCCTCATGACCTCTAAATCAGATGAAAAACCAAAAATGTACAATGCTGAAGTTCTAACAACTAAACGAGATTGAACTCTACGCTACAGTTTTAGTATTGGCATTCTAAAATTTAAAATGGCTTGCACAGAATTTAGTTATTATTTTTAGATCTATCAGTGGTAATGTTCACTGCACCAGATGTGTTTTTTCCTTTCTTATGTTGTAGGATATCACATTTATTTCCAGATCCTCCCAACGAATGCATTTACAATTCCGCTATTGTGCAGATATTTGTACAATGCATACATGGAAACTTGCATCTAATCACAGCAGGCAGAATTTGGCTAATGGCATCTCTTTCCAAAACCATGAGTTACCTAGAGTGAAAAGCAATTTATGTCAGTCTCAGATCAGCGAAAATCTGGCTTTCATCATCTTCCACTGAGCCAAGATTTCACCTTGACATTCTTAATTTTGGATCTTCTACTTTCACTTCCCTGTAATGTCTCCCTAATGAAGTCTCCAATAGTTTCCACAAGGTTGATTACTTTTCAGGTCATTTCCTTACTCTCCTCTAGATCCATGGCCAACTCTTCTCAAAGGAAACACTGTTTTAAGCAACAGCAAGTGTCCACTTCTTGCTTTCTGATTTTTTGCCAGACTCATTTGTGATAAAGTAGAAATTTCCCTCAGACTTTAAGCAGAAATATTAACATTTTCTAGCAACATTCACTGCTATCCAAGAAATAATTTAATATCCTTTAAAGGGAGATTTTAAAGCTCCATGATTTTTTACTTGCTTGCAAGATATTCCCAGCTCTCTCTACAACTTAGTAAAGAAGAAAACACTCCCCAATTGAAATTTGCTCTTGCCAGTAGGGAAGTGTTTCTCCTTCACTAAAATACTGCTTCTCCAGTTCTAGAGTGCTGATTTAGCAGCTGAAAACAGCTGCAGATGTTAACTTTTGATCTCATCTGCTCTCAATCAGTTCTTAAAATGAACAGTTGCAAGGATGGCTGGAGCTACCCCAACTGCCATTCCTTCCAAGGACTAATGGACTTCTCAGCATCACACTACTGACTTCTGACAACATGGAAAAACAGACTGTGTGTTCCCAAGCACCTCCTGCTTTTTCAGTACTCTGTATCTTGTCTTGCAACCAGTCACTTAATGATTTTCCTTTTCTAAAACTGCCTTTGGGAAAACCTAAGGATTTGACTTTTTTTTTTTTCTTAAGTAGAATCACCTGTAATGAAAATGACACAACTAAAATTAATCAAATGACTGTTGTGTCATCTACAGAAGCAAAAACAATGGACAGAAAAGAAAACATATCAAATGGCACTTATTTTTACCTTAAAACTAAATAAATAGTATAATCTTTAGGTAGTTTTGAGAAGTGAGGACAAACAGGGAATGAGAAGGGTACTTGATAGATTTATGTCCTGATTCTTGCTTAGATTAAGGTTTCTTTAAAGCAGTTGTCTATTGTCATAATTAGACAAGGAAAATTTAGTACACCTAAAAATAACTCCACTAGTCTAATTTCTTTTAAAATAAGTTATTATGATTGTTCATTTGTAGTTTAGTCTGAAGTATTACTCTGCATCCACTGTTATGCATCTAGAAATTGATTTCTACTGATTTATTATGATAGCAGTAGTTACTATGAACATTTCCAGATCTCCCTTGACCGTAAGTAGTAGTGGTCATTCAAAGACAGGACACAATCTGGTCTCCACTGACTTGGCCTTACCACAGATAAGCCCCAAGAGCCATGAGATGACAGCCGGATGCACTAGCTCTATCAGACTGGTCTGCCAGTAGATTTGCTAATCACTTTTCTTTGCTAATTTCCTGAATTGTAATGAAACAATTGAAGAGATATCTTATGACAACTACTATTTTCTTTGGTTATGTGCTGTTCTTCTGAGTCTCATCATATTACCAATAACCAAGGCATCAACATCACTGGGGACATGCTTTGTTAGCATGAACAACTAACCTTGGTATATTAGAGAATCACTCAAGCACCTGAAGAAAATCCAGATGATGAGATGTTGTGGCAGAGCTAACGACGGTGCATCACAAATAAGGTGCCCATGTGCTGTCCCACGCCGCCCGCGCGATGCAGAGTGGCAATTCCTCCTCCTGCAATTCATCCAAACTAGCAAGTAAATTTGCATCCAACACACTCAGTACCAAAAGATATACACAAACACTGTTTTTTAAAACACTGTTCTTAATTCAGCGGACTGGTTTAAGTAACACAATTCTGGGAAGTTCAGCAAATAATCTTCCATTTAATGAAGAAAGAAGATATTCAGTTTATGTAATTACTGTCTCTCTTGTGCTTTTCTAGAGGATATGGGCTCACAGCTGACATCAAAACCGTTCGTGCCCTTGGCTAGAATACCTTACTATCACCTGCTCATTCAAGCACTAAAATAAATCTCAGTTTTCAAGTACTTACAAGTAAGAGTCCAGCATGTGTCTGAAATGTTCTCTTCATGTACATATGTTGATATACCTTCCACACACTGAATGTTTATCAAAGATATTTTTATTGTCCCTGCAGCATTTACAAACCTGTTTTAATATTATACTGATAATATTACACTAAAATAGTGTAAGTCATCTAGCCTGTATGTTTCTAGTGTCACAGCTCTGATGTTTAATTCTGCCCATAATTTTTCATAGAGGACAAACAAGCTAAGAAACATGAGAAATTAATAAATAATAATAAAAACCTAAACTAAATAAAAAGACAGAGTAAGGAAGGAGTAAGAAAGCAAAACTGTCTTGAAATTACAACTTTTCTACTGCTACATCATCCTTTACTTGTGACCAACTATATATTACAGTTAGGATCTTCTCACAAAACAGTCCTAAAAATGCTTCTAATTATTTATGAAAGAAGAAAAAATCTAACTTATATATATTTTTTTTAATAACAAAAGCATTTTCTCTTTACGATGAAAGTGTTCTCCGCCTCCACCCTGCTCCTGAACAATCTGGGGAGAAATTTCATGAAAAATGGAATCCAAACCTATGGTGTTGTCAAAAAGCAGTTACAGTGCAAGGATTAATTTATTGACTCCAAATTCACCTCACTCTTCTGTGTCTGCCAAAAAGGTGGGAGTGGGAATTTGTCAGAAAGTTCCATCTTCTGATAAAACCTTCCTCACAACCCACATGCTGGGAAATTAATACTTGTAACTCATGAAGAAACAGCTCAAGTGCTGCAGGCAATCACATAGACAGGCAAACCTTTAATTTAATGCTCTCATGCTCCACTTTCATGTACTTCATTTAGACGGGATCTTTAAAGAGAAGCAAGGTAGCTGCTGTCAGTGCTCTAATTGCTGTGCCGCTGCCTCTGGGTCCCTGCAGCAGCAGCAGCGATGTTTGATCCCCACTGCTGTCCTCTCGCAGGGCTGAGGAATGTTGCAGCAGGGAAGAAGGGCAGCGATGCAGCCCCGGCCCGGCCGCAGCTCCCTGCATCACCCCCTGCATCGCTCCCCTGCACCGCCCCTGCGCCGCAGCAGCCGAGAGCCTGGGGCAAAACCCCGTCCTGCCCCGGGCGGCAGCCGCTCGCTGGGTTCCTGCGCAGCTCCCTCCGAGGGCGGCTCTCGTGCCCGCAGGGCCCTGCTGGTGCAGGCTGGGGAGCTCTGCTACCCGCTGCGCGCCCGCAAACTGCGGACACGACACACGGGCAACGGCCCAGGGCGCGCGGAACCGGCAAGAGAATTTCAGACTGGGGGCGTTGTGGGAGGGGATGTTTTTAGAAGCAGTAATACTTAATACAGGCAACCACCAGGAGTTTACAAGGACTTCCATTCTTTTAATTAAACATTTTATGAGTCTTGGAATACATTCCTGTACCCTATTACACATGAGAGCAGTTAAAAATCAGAGCCTTTTCACATTACCATAAAGAGATAGGAAAACCAAAGAAGTCTTCTACAGAAGAACTATTTATACACCAACTGCACAGTTTTTAAAATAATTATAGAAACTTATTTTGCATTAGTAGAATTCTTCCCTCTTTCCTTTTTTTTGGGGGGAATAGGTTTCAATATATCCTTAATATAAACTCCCTGACTCCTAAATTCATCACTCCATTTATGCATTTAACATGTTTGGAACAAATATTAAAATTCCAAGAAATTCAAGATAAACTATGCCAGAATAAATAAAGCCATTTATATTACACTCTTAACAACATAATCATGAGCATTCAGTTATAAGTGAATTATTATTGAAGAAAGAAAAAGAGATGGAAAGAAAATATAAAGAGAGTAAATCATCACTACTGATAACAAAATAGGATGAAGAAATTTTGTGAACTGCTTCAAGACCAAGTTACCCAAACAACAAGTTTCTAGAGCAGTTTTCTGAAAAAATGGTTTATGAACCTTGTTTAAGAAACAAATTACCTAATGAACTGCACATAAGCATTTCTTTGGTAAGGACTTAACGAATCTAGCTTTGCTCTAGCAGGACAGAGCCGGACGCTCCCGCTGCAGGTTGCACACGCTGCTGCGGCCTCCGTCTTTTCCGATGGTCAGAGCTCCGAACCACGGGCCAAGGTGAGGAGGCTCTGGATGCAGGGCAGTGACCCGAGCACCGTCAGGAAGGTATCTGGAGCACCTCTTTCCCACTGGAAAGGCGAGGACAGGCAGACAGGGGAACAAAAAGCCCTGTAGGAATCTCAGGAAGAAAGTGGGAGTGAGAGTGTTCATTCCGCTTAGTCACAAAGGAGGGAAGGACACATTTTGAGCCATTTTTGCTACAGTGTCGCTGACTTCTATATTGAATGTAAAACTTGCTACCACACAAAGCTTACACGGAAGTTTTTAAAGCAGAACAGGGCTGTGTTCTTACTGCAGCTGAGCCCAAAGTGCAGCCCAAAGGAATCAGCCGCGAGGCAAGGATGCCAGGGCAGCTTGAGCGGCAGCACTTGCACACAGCAGAAACACTCACACCATATTCTTATAATTTGGCCTGGTCTGGGGGTATTTACTTGACAGGATTAGTTTTTAACTACCTTAGGTCTCACTTTCAGATGCTCTGCTGATGAAGTCAGCAATTACTGCCATATGTAAATCACCATCTGCTTTTTCTAACTCGAAGCAGTGTAATTTTAGAGTAAATCCAAATAACTTTCTACTCTGCATGCTAAATAAACACATGGTTCAATCCCTCCTTAGATACCAGTCCACAAAGGCTCTCGAACATTCCCATGCTTCATAAACAGAGGGGTTAAGGGTGATGTTTTATGGGAAAAATATAGTCAAGGTGACATACCACTGTCTCCGGAGAATCTGGGAAGCCCTATTAACCTAGGCTTACAGATGGGAATACTCAGGTACAGAAATGAGAAATGATTTTGTCAGCAAGTCAGTGGGAGAAATCATGTTTTCTTTCCTATGTCCTGACCTCACGGAAAGGCAGGGCTAAAAGGCTGGTGTCATTGGGTCAAACCATGCACTCCCTGCATGTAGCTGATGAAGCGGCATCGTAACTGCAGCCGAGTGGCAGGACGGAGGTAGGCCAAGTAGGCTCACAATGCAACTTTGCATCTTGGCTGCCTTTGCAACAAGGGTGTTTTTTTTTTTTTTTTTTTTTTTTAGTGACAGCAGTCACATTTAATTAGAAATGGAGCTCTTAAGAACAGTGTCCTCTACATGTCTCTGTGTTTCCTCATTTCTTTTCGCAACCCGTGACACTGTGAAACACCACTCTGCCCAGTATTGCCCATCAGACACCCATCAAAATTGACACATTCTGAAGTACAGAGGCCACAGCCAGAATAGAAAGTCACTCCCGCTCCCTTACTTGCTTTAGGAGGCAGATCTTAATGCATTCACCCTCTCTATGCCCGAATTCTCAGAAGGATTTCATACTTGCGCTTAAATAAATATTGCATTTATAACAAAAATGCATTATAATAATCTTTGGAAATATGGTTTGATATATTCTGTGCTTTTTGTTAACTGCTTTCTAAAGAAAACTAAATAATACCTAGTATCAGGATATTCTTAAAGATAAATAGTATTCATGTATCTGAAAGGAAAATTTGCTTCTGTAACAAGTTTATAGGTTACAGTAGGTAAAACATTTGTCTATCCAGACAAACGCTATCCAAGAACTGAAAAAAAAACAACCAAACAAACAAAAAAACCCAGGGTCAAGGTGGAATAACCAGGTCCCATGCACTTAAACCTGTGCAAAGTTCTGTTGATGGTCACATATCATACATTTTTATCATCAGTTCACTTGCAACATAAACATACAGGCTGACCCTGCAAGGAGGTACCAGCCAAACCTCCAGCTAGGGGTGAAGAGAATCACACTC